>CAIGRH010040037.1:0-11513 GCA_903798295.1 Fraxinus nigra | reverse complement strand
CTCGAGCTTAATTCTCCTGAGAAGATTCGTGGTCTTGCCTGCTAATATTGGACCCACAATCACGATAATTTCACCCGACCTCAAAGCAGTCTCATTGTGCAAGCTACGAATTCAATTACAATTTGAGGGATTTGCACAGTTTACCAGAGAATGCATCACGGAAATTCAGGACAAAAAAAGGGCTATGGAGAGATTTAGCAGCAAGCATGTGTCTGTAGGTTTTGCATAAAATAATGGATTGCTGAGAGTGAAATAGCAGGAAAAAGTAGTGGTGTGACTGGAAGTATTGGGGGGAGAGAGAGAGAAATGATTTTATTCTTGATGTAGTTAATATGTATCAGGTTACTGAGTAGAGGCATTTAAATTGAAGAAAACAAGTGTATACTGACTGAATATAGACAAGGCAAACATTTAACCTCTCCTCATTACCCTTTTCAACAAATTGGTGACTAGTATGTGCCACGTTACATTATCTGGTGTCAATCCACAGGACACGCCTCTAGTTAAAAGTGCATATGCCTCCTCAAGCATGCCCATTTTACAGTAAGAACCTATCAAGATGTTATAAGTGACAGCATCTGGACAGATACCTTGACTTTGTAATTTGTCAAAGAGATTTAGAGCTTCCTCAACACGTCCTGTCTTGCATAAACCACTTATAAGACTGTTATACGTGACTGTATTGGGTTTTAATCCTCGATAAATCATCTCTCTCAAATATTCAAGTGCATTTTGNAGGACACGCCTCTAGTTAAAAGTGCAAATGCCTCCTCAAGCATGCCCATTTTACAGTAAGAACCTATCAAGATGTTATAAGTGACAGCATCTGGACAGACACCTTGACTTTGTAATTTGTCAAAGAGATTAAGAGCTTCATCAACACGTCCTATCTCGCATAAACCACTTATAAGACTGTTATACGTGACTGTATTGGGTTTTAATCCTCGATAAATCATCTCTCTCAAATATTCAAGTGCATTTTGTACCTTCCCAGCTTTGCATAAGCCATTTAATCAAAATATTGCATGATGTATTACTAGGATTCAGCCCCTTTGTCAACATTTCTTCAAAGAGACCCACAGCTTTTTCAATTGCCCCATCTTGGCACAGTGCTTTTATAAGTCCAGTGTAAGTGAAGTCATCAAGGGGACATCCTCTGAATAACATATCATTAACTAGCTTAAATGCTTCTTGAATTGCACCTTTCCTCAGGAAAGAATGAATCAATGTGTTATATGTTACGGTATTCGCTATAACTCCCTCTGTGAACATATCTCGGTACATGCAAAGTGCCTCTTCCATCTTATCAGTTTTGCAAAGCCCATATATCAAAGAATTAAACGTGAATATGTCGGGCTTACATCCTTTGCTTGGCATATCACTAAAGAGCTCCATTGCCTCATGTATCTTACTGTCCTTGCAGAGGGCAGATAATAGACAGTTATATCCCACCGTATTTAGGCAGAGACCTTTAGATGACATTTCATCCAAAATGTCACTGGCTTCTTCCAACCGGCCTTCCTTGCAGAAGCCATCAATCAAAATGGTGTAGGTGATAACATTTGGCTCGCAACCATCGGATGACATCTCCTCCACCACTTGGCGAGCTGAGGCAAAGAATCCTTTCTTACAAAGCCCACGAAGAAGTATATTAAAAGTGTAAACATCTGGCTGACAGCCAGTACCAAACATGTTCTTGTTTAATACAGATTTTGCTTCATCAAATCGACCATGTGTTACATAGCCATTAATCAACGTATTAAACAGGATAACATTAGGATCAGGCACTTTCATCAGCAGTGCCCTTGCTTCGTCCACCTGACCTGTTTTACATAGCCCTTGCATTAAAACTCCATAAGTTATAGCATCAGGGGAAAACCCTCGAATAAGCATCCTATCTACCAATTTGGCAGCCTCATGAACACGATCAGCACCACAAAGACCAATTATGACGTCGTTGAATGTATTGACATCTGGTAGGCAACTCATGAGAAACATCTCTTCCAAAAGTTTCAAAGCTTCATTCACTCTGTTAGCCTCAGATAGAGCGTGTATAAGCGTCTGATAAACTATTGAATTCGGCACACATCCATATTTTGTCATGTCTCTGAGGAGGGCGCATGCAGAATCAACCTCTTTCACTTTACAAAGTGCTTTCATTACTCTAGCAAAAGTAAAAACAGTAGGGGAGATGCCCTTACTCAACATCTCATAAATAACATTTGGAGCAACTTTTGGACAGTTCCCTGCCAGCAGAATATCCAACACAACATTATAAGACTTAAACGTAGGTTCACAAGAGAATGTAGTCCTCATATCCAAAAGCCACCTGGTTGCTTGCCCAGGCAAACCACCTCTTCCATAGTGCCTCATAATCATAATGAAAAGAGACTCTTTAAAAACTATCCCTTCTTCTTTCATCTGCATTAATAACCTATCAATGATCTTAAACTCTCCTGCAGCCCCAACTTTATCAATCAAAGTGTAGTAGACATCAAACGAATGGCAATAACCCTTTTGGGCACCAGCCCACTGAAACAACTCCATCGATGTTGACAAATCCAATGGGAGCTCCAGCAATTTTTTAAGCTGAAAGGGAGAAATTTTATTGAGTGATTTTCGGAGTTCTCTTAGGTCAAATGGATTAAGTAATCTTTCCCATTCTGTCTCAGACTCTGTTCCATCACTGAAACTACCATTCATCCCACCGGTAGAAAATGGAAAAGTAGGAGTCCTGCGCAACCACTGTAGTTTTTCCCATGTGCGTATCCAAAAATTTGATCTTTTTAGCATAACTCTAACTGGATAGCTGAAAATTTTCAGAAAATGACAACATAATCAAAATATAGAGAAGCTATCCGTTAAACTTTTCCAATTTTGAGAATATACGTCAAATAATTCCATTGGCACAATTCAGCAATTAATTTCCAAATATTTTCTCCCAGTCCCTGCAACAGGAAAGAAATTACTTTTTCTGTGTATTTATTATCTCAATAAGAAAATTTTAGACAAATTTAATATAAATATGCAGTTCAAAATGTTAGCGAAGAAGTGCAAGAATGAAGAAGCATACGGTAGAATATGAATTACCTTGCAGAACATTAGGAGATGTAGACTGAAAAAACAATGCTGACTCCTTAACAACTTGGGCCTTTCCGAACCCTATTCGGATAGTATAGGTTTTTTCGTTCTTCTGTCTTTTCTTTTTCTTTTCTTTCTCGACCAAAGCCAATAAAAGGTTGGATAATTCTATATGTACATCAGCAATTACCGAATGGATGACAGCACCACAAAGAAATGGCCCGGAGCAAATGAAATAAAGAATTATAAATTGCTAAATGGAGTAGCATAGCTTTCAATAAAGGGATTTAATGGCTGTCAAATATGACATTTGAAATTAATGTAATTAGGTCTGATTCAGTATATAGTTCATGACAGAATTCTTTCATGAATTTTATCAAACATGCGGAAAAAAAAAATCGATAAATATATCTACACAGAGACGGATATATCTACCTACCCATTTGCAGGTGTGTGTAATGTAAGTACGAACCTCAGTACCGCACCTTGATTCGATGAAAATACCTCTTTTTTCTCTCCAAGTTTCAGCAGGGTTTTAAGAAAGAGTTGGGTCTGTAAGCAGTCTTCTATCCTCGTTTCTCCATTAAAAACTTCTTGCACTCCAACCTCGTATTGTCTGTCTGACGAGGATAGTCGTCCGTCTTTTTGTGACAATTTTTGTAGATAACAATTTATTCATTTTGCCTTTTCTTTTTGTTATGTGTTAATTTAGAATGGGAAATTTAGACTTCAACCTTTCCATATTCAAAACACCATTTAGTAAAACCTCATTAGATGGTAACTCACTAATATGAAATTCAAAATTGACCATTTGATAAAATATGAAATTAGTATAAATACTTTAGTCATTAAAGACAATATTAGAGACACCACATCACATTTCAAAAATATCATTAACATATCATATTTCTAGATTTTGAGTATCACATACACCACACAACTACTTTGAGTCATATATCACTACAATATAAAAGAGGCAAAGAAACGGCAGGCCACATGTCATGATTTCCCATTGTCATAATTCATTTTTTTTTCTGCCATCAACGTTCCCCCTCCGTGTGCACTCTTTCTCCATTTTTCCACTCAACCAACCATACTCCTCCATTTCATTTCCCCACGTTGGCATGTAAGATTCGTCCCTTCTTCTTCTTCTTATTCTTCTTCTTCTTCTTCTATATTTTGAATTTTTTTCTTCCTACGTTCCTCTCTCTGTATGTTGCTGTAATGTTGTCAAAAAAATTTCGTTTGACCATCCCGAGACCTTGTTTTTTCAGTGTTCGAAGTTTTCTTTATCTGACGTCTGAGATTGAGAAAGAGATTACTCAAAATAGTAATTGAAATAAGGTATTTCTGTACCTAATGTCAATTTTTTGCTATGAATCTGGGTATGGCGATATGTTTATTGTCTGTTTCATTGTTTTCAGTATCACAGTCCACACATGGTGTTCTGATGCAGGCCTTGAGGATTTTGAATATCAATGCCAGGGGAAGGTCAATGATTTTGGAACAATGTGATTTTCTTTTATTTGTTGGAGTAAATTTGTATGTTTTATTTGAATATTTTGATTATAATACCATTCATTTTAGGAGGAGATTAATCATGGTTATTGTTTGGTGATGGTGGTCGGTAATAAATACTTTGATCTAGGATGGAATAGATAGTGTTTTTACATCTTCGGTGAAAGTAGGTGATGAATAGATAGAGAATAGTATAGACTAAACATCCAATAATTATTTTTATGAAAAATTGCAGTCACGGTATCAAACATTTCACTTTTTTGCAGACTTTACCCAAACATTTGTTTTGTTCAGTTCAACCGTCAGTTGACCAAAAAAGTCAAATTTGACTAAATTCATTAAGGACAAAATAGTAACTTTGAATTTTACATTTAAAATAATTATAAAGAAAATAAAAGAAAAAGAAAGGCTCCCCGCCCCGACCTTCTCCTCCCCTTCTCCAGCCAAGATTCCAGTGTCGGCACATTGCCGACACCTCCAGTGAATATTGGCACCCACATACTCTCCTCAACATCCTTTAAATTTCCATCTCAACAAGTCCCTATTCCATCCATTAATCGAGCAAAAAACAGGGGTGTTGGGATCTTAAAAAATTAGACCATGGTTCGCAATTGTCGTGACTGCGCCACTTTGAATTGCAAATTGAGCCTGCTGGAGAGGTGATTGGGATGAATTGACCACATGGTTGTGGTCATCTAGGTGTGGACAACAAAGCCCAAGTGGTCCGCGATTAGGTTGCCGACCAGAAGTTGGGTTTCCGACTGTTTGCCCATTTTTCGGTTTGCGATTTTGGTTGCTGTTTTCTGCTTAATTAATGGATGGAATAGGGAGTTGCCGGGATGGAAATGTAGAGGATGTCGAGATAGTATGTGGGTGCCAATATTCGATGGAGGTGCTGGCGATGTGCCGGCACTGGAATCTTGGCTAGAGAAGGGAAGAGAATGGGAGCCTTTCCTTTCCTTTCCTTTTCTTTTTATTTTCTTTATAATTATTTTAAATGTAAAATACAAAGTTACCATTTTATCCTTAATGAGTTTGGTCAATTTTGACTTTTTTTGTCAACCAACGATTAACTGGACGGAAACCGTCAATTCAGACATCCGGTGCATATTTTTGAAAGGTTTGATACTTTGGGTAACACAAAATAAAAGTTTGGGCAAAGTCTGCAAAAAGGTGAAAAGTTTGGTACCGTGACTGCAATTTTCCCTTATTTTTAACATTTTCGAGTTGCTTAGTATTTAGGCATGTATTGAAGGATATATATATAAAAAAAAATCTCTGTGTGGCACGGAGACACGGTGCTTAGTACCTCCACATGTCACGGAGACACGCCCGTGCTCCCTGCCACACGGAGACACGGTGCTCCTTGTCGCCATGCTTAATGGAGACACGGGCGTGTCTCCGCGCATGGACAACATTTTTTTATTTTGATAGGAAAAATAATAATTTGAAATTATTACTGAATTATTTCTTAGAAATGAATACTTTATTCTATTGATATTAATGCTAGAAAACATTCAATTCTATTAGATATTAATATTTATAATTTTTATTCTTGTGTTTGAATTTAAAGTTAAAAAAATCGGTTCATCCTCTCTAAAAAACACAACTTAATTCCATGCACGAAAATCGGAATTCATTTCAGGGGCGTCGCCCCCAAGTGCCCCCCGACCTGACCGATCACTCGTTCAGGTCGATCACCAACGAGGACATTACCCCTGAACCCCCACGAGGGGCGCTGTCCATGTGTGCTTTAATGTCATTCGTTTCTATTTATATGTCAAGTTTGTAAATATAATTTGTATGTCGACGTTTATGGACTTATTCTTTATTTTGTTACACACTTATTTTTTATATTATCCGATTAACGCGCATTGGTTATTCTTTATTTTGTTACACACTTGTTTTAAAACGTCATTGCGAAGAAAAAGATGCATTTTTTTATGATTAATTGCAATTAAATTTATTTAAAAGTAAATTATAAGAAACTAACTTGATAAGTTATATATAGAGCTCGTTCAACATAATTTAAATTTATTTATTTTGTTTTGAAATACTTGAATGATTAATATATCTCATTAACCTAGCATTATATTAAATATCGGTTATTATTTAATAATAAAATTCGAAGTGTTTTATTGAACTACTTATACTATTATAGAACTAAATTTTATTAACATATCAAGTTTATAAGTATATAAACATGAATTTTAATTGAAAAGTTTTTTTATTTAAATGATACATTGATTAAAAACTTTTAAATCATTTTATTACCAATCTTTTTCTAATAAATACTTGCTCTTTTTTCTATTATTTACTGTAGAAACATACTTGTTATGGAGTAAACCTATTGTCACTTTCTAGAAATGGTTCAACGGCGCCTTCATAAGATGTCCTTCAGCTCAAACGAAGCAGATTTAAGGTGAATTTTCAGGCCTACATCTGAATGATATGGAGTCAATTGCACTTTCCCATTAGTTATAGCTTTTAGACAAAGTGATTGCTTCTCCCTACATCAGTAGTCGATATCAGACCTTGAGGTCTACTTTGGAAAAGCCCAATGGCGCTTTCATGAAGTGTCCTTCAAAGTGAGGTTCAAATGGAATGTGCTTATGGTGAACTCTCGAGTCTAATTCTGGATGATATGGATTGACTTGCACCTCCCCATCAACTAAACGAAGTAGTTACATTTTCCTACATCATTATCATTTTGCAATATTGATAATCTACCTTATCCAACTTAGCGTTAGGATCGAGAACTTCTAATGTGTGTACAATGAACTGAATGATATCGATTTCAGAGCAAGTTTAAGTTGATCAATATTTCACACTTACGATAGATGCGATTCGTATTGTCAAAGATGATGAAGGAATTTACCTTACAATTTACAAAGACTAGAAAAGCCTGTACATTTAAACACCTTCTAAGCTTGCTTAGCCAAACCTGCTTTTTACTATCAAAATAAGTGATGTTTTTTCACTTATAAATAAGTTAGAAACAAAAACTTGCTTAAAAGTAAAATGCTCAAATCCCCCTTATTTTACTTGGGGGTATTAAAACGCTCTCTAATTTTTGCCTAGTGCTTGTAACTATTTAACTATAAATTACATCCATGAGTTGATAAAATTTAGCAAGCAACGTTAATCCACTCGTTGTGATCTTCTTGTACTAGTGATTAGCCACTCAAATTCGTAACAGAAAATTTAGCAATCCCCTGTTCAGTCTGTATGTAACTTTGTTGCCAAACTCGATCAAATCGGAAACAAGTGAAATATTAACTACGACAATTAAACCTATGTTTGGTAGAGAATTGGACATAGTTAAAAAGGAGAAGCTGCATATCAAACCCGACCCTAAGCTCCTAAGATATGATAACTTTTTAAGTGTAGAGTGAAGCTAAAAGATGGCATACTATGGTGATAGCTATGCACCTTGATAATAAAGTAACAAATTCTCGGTACTAGAAAATGTGAAGGCACAAACGCTAAAGAACACAAAAATCAGACTATAAACACATAGGGAAGAAGTTGTATCAACAAGCATATGGAAGCTCAGTTATATCAACAAGTTATAATATAGAGTTTGATTAGCATGCAACATTCAAGGTTGTGAAATGTACGAAATTCTACCTTTTCTCCAACTTTTCACTTCACTTATTGTTCTATTGTATCCACCCTACACAGTGAGAATTCTATACTTCAAAAAAATAAATAAAATACACGGAGAATTCCATGCCTCATCATCGAGAATGCATACCATGGGAATACATTTCAGCCAACATCCAACTTAACAACACTAGTATAGTCACAGTCATATATACCAGTATTATATCCTCTAAATTGAACAAACTGGGATTCTAACAGGAAAATAAAATAGAAAGCAAATGTGCTTTGAAGAGAAATTCAGCAACTATATTTAACATTAACGGAATGATATACCATTAACAGACATATATTTTTTACAGACACTACAAATATTAGCTGCAACATTCAAGGTACATCTTCAGATAGTGCAAATCATAGAAATCCATTCAGCCAACATCCAACTTAACACCACAAAGATATACCAGTATAATATCCTCTGTATTAAAAAAAATGGCAAGGCAACTAGAATTCTAACTAGAAAATGAAATAGAAAAACAAATGTGCATCGAGTAGCAACTCAGCAACTGTATTGACTGAACGAAACACTATTTGTTAACTTGGTGGGTGAATGCTAATACATTATAATAGAGTAATATACCATTCAATTTGCACCTCTAACAATTTATTTCTCCCGGTCCTGGGTTTCCTCTTCCTGCTGTTGTCCATAACGACGCTTAAATTTGGCAATCTGTCCAATACTTTGAGCCATCTGCCGCTTGGCCCTGAAATGATAGACTTTACCAACTTGGTGTATTTTGGTCATCATAACGGGCATCAATCGACCACTCTGGGTCACATAGGATATCCATTGCATCTGAGGGTGGATTCCTTTCTTCATCTTTCCTTCAAAAAATTCACACAAGCACCCATAATTTTTCATAACCGAAGCACAAATGGAGCTTGAACGGGAGGAATTTTAAAGAATTCCACTCTCGCGCGATAGCAATTAATTAGCAGTATCAAAGTTTGATCAAGAAAACGCATTGGTTGTCGTATATGAGAATTGAAATTGCTGTAATTGGGCAGATTAAATTTTTTTTTTTTCATGAAAATAACATCTCTGGAGCATTTTATCAAACATGTTACAGTTACATAAACTCAGCCCCTTTTATCTGATTCACCACTCAAAGTCAACCAAAATTTCACTGATAAACCTTTTATGTTAAAAAGCCCTCATAAAGCTTAAACCATCACGACACTCAAAAAGTTAAAACCATTACCCTATGCTTCAGTCCATGAATCAACCTTTTGAGGTATTTTATTTTAATTCCATGTAACTGAAACATATAAATGAGCATCAGCATCTCCAAAGCCAAGAAACCTAGAAAACCTAAACGCTAATAAGTTAATAACTCAGGCATTTACTAAATAAATCCATTCACCGAGAAAATACTAGAAAAATACAAAGAAAAAAAATTCAAACTAAAGAATGCATTATTAATAAAATAATTCAGTTCAAACAATAAAAATTAGGTCCAAAGTCTAAAGAAAGTTCCATTTAATTAGAATGCAAAAGCAAACAACAAAATAGGATATAAACAACAGACACATTTTATTGAAGTTGCATCGAAAATACAAAATCAAAAGACGATTTACCTAAGTCCGCAGAAAGAAATCTCCTATGTAGTTAATTTTTAATTTGTTTTTCAAATGCAAACTGAATTCCAATGTCTGCGACGACTATGCACTCAGATAGGCTGGTCTGCAGTAAGTCGGGAAGAAAGGGGAAAAGATCAGGGAGTAGACCGGTGGGGGTGAATCTGGGGTTTGAGCATTTTCTTTGGGTTAATTTTGGGTTTTGGCCTTTAGGCCATTTTAATTGGGCCTAAGTGGTGAGTTCATGGATTTTTAAAGAGGAAATTACATCAAACCAGACATTTAAGTTTACAAATTTATAAATTAGACTAAACTTTGTTTATTCACAAATTAGGTGATAAATCAATTTTTAAATATTAAATAATAATACTCCAATCCCCATCCCCAATGCACCCTATAATTTCAATTCCAATCCTCAAATCATTTCTTTTCATCCATTCTCTCTACTATCTCTTTATACTCCGACCTCCATACCCGCCGACGCCTTTTCTCTCTACCCAACCCATACTCCCCCGGGCCGCGAGTAGAGGTGGCGTCGACAACACGTCGAGGAGGTCAACAAGCACCGCTGCTCTGAGGTATTCTGCAGCGGTAAACAAATTGGCATTGCGCGTAGCGATCTGAGCTTCGACGAGGTGGCGCTCATGTTTTCAGGGCCAATTGAGGTGGCACTAGGCTAGTTATCCATTTGGGCTTCACTTGAAGGTAGAACTGTGGTGGCGGGGTTTGTGTTTGTGTTTGTGTTTGGCTGGTTGTATGTTTGAGTTTGGGTTTGATCTATAAGTGGAATGGTGATAGTGTTAGTAGTGGATGAGGGGCTGGCGGCTTGCCCAATTGTTTGAGTTTTAGTAGTAGTTAGAGTTGTGGGGATGGTATTAGTAGTAGGTTTGGTTGTCTACCCATCCGCTTGAGTTTCAGCAATAGGTAGAGTTGTGGAGATTATGTTGGTGGTAAGGTTAGTTGGCTTCTCAATCGTTTGAGTTTCAGCACTAGGGAAAGTTATTTGGATGGGGATAATGGCGGTGGTCTAGCCAACCGATCGAGTTTCAGTTGTAGATGGAGTTGTTGGGGGGAGGGGAAGGGGTTGCATTCCTAGTTGATTGAGTTTCTGTGACCATAGGTCACATATTCAAGGGATTTGGTCACGGATTATTGAATCAAGTCACAGATCCAGAGAATTTGGTCAGCTGTCATTAGATTAAGTCATGGCCACATATAACAGGACACATGTCAAAGTGCATAGGTCACATGTCACGAATTCAAGAAATTTGGTCACATATCCAAGAGATTTGGTGTGCATGAGTCACATATCACAAATTCAAAAGATTTGGTCACGGTCCATTAGCTTAGGTCATATCTCAAAGACCCAAGAGATTTGGTCACATATTATTGAATTGGTCATATGTCATATGTTAGTGCATAGGTTTTCATAAATTTAAGAGATCTAGTTACTTGTCATTGATTTCTCTGACCTCAAACTCGGATGAAGAAAATGATTAGTCGCGACGATGTTCAATCAATATTTTCTAACAATCGCTATGTTTCTCACTCTATTTCTACTATCTGAGTCGATGTTGCTCATTCATCGTTGAGTAGTAATAAGTTCGCCATTGAAAAAGTTGTTGGCGGGATAGATGCCGATGACTGTAAGAGGGGATGGTGGCAGGTGGATG
>CAIGRH010039995.1:0-10896 GCA_903798295.1 Fraxinus nigra | reverse complement strand
CAAAAAATACTATTCAAAATACCATTTCTTCTCCTAAAATGGGAGACAAACAAGCACAATTGTGTTACAAAATAATATACAGAAACAAACACTACTAACATCCTAAAAGCTACACCGAGAGGAGGATACACTTCCATATACAAATTTCCGTGTTTGCACAAAAGTTATGAAAATCCACGAGAAACGACCGCAAAGTGTACATGTCGGTCCTCGTTTACCTAATAAGCCCGGAGATATTGGGGCTCTACGAGCACTAAGCAATTGCTCAAAGCAACTGAAACAAGTATGTGTGTTCCAATGTTAGAGCCCAAAAAATAAAAACTAGCATCAATATTCTTAGAGAATGACACTTCAAAGTCCAAGGAGGTGTGGTGTAGACAGTGGAGGATTTGTGAGCATATGAACAACTTCTCTCATATTTGGCCTAGATGAACTTTCATCCTCAACACACAACATTGCAATCTTGAACATGTATATGACACCAGTTAGTGGGTATCCGGTGAGCCTGGAGTCAATTACTGCAAGTATTGATGAGGTGTTTGACTGTTGGTTGAGCTCCGATATCGTTAATCGTACCCACTGTACAATGTCTACACCTTCGCCAAACTCACCCACTGGCTTTCGACCAGTGATCAACTCTAATAGGACCACCCCAAAGCTGTAAACATCACTCTTTTGATCAATTTTCAATGTGTAGGCATACTCTGTTGCAATTCAAACAAAAATACAGGTTTTGTTAATGACAAAATCAATATCCAGTGGACATTGAGAAACAAAAATTAATCTTTTTTTTTTTTATGGAAAACAAAAAATTAATCTTAAATCAATAACCAGTGAAAGAATTTAATATGTACTATTTGGGGGAAAAAATTGAGAGCATATCATTTATCACCATGAAATGATTTGAAATTTAATTAATGACATTTCTTCAAGATAAATTGAATGGACCAAAGTCGAAATATATGTCAAAAATGAAGAGAAAAGGGTACATATTTTATACTGTCGTTTGAAATATCGTTATCTAAAGTCATTAGAGAGAATAGTGTCACCTGGTGCAATATAGCCATAGGAGCCAGCAATGGAGGACATGCATTCGGAGCCACCCTCATCGTTCAAAAACTTGGCGAGCCCAAAATCAGCCACGTGAGCCTCGTAGCCAGAGTCGAGCAAAATGTTATTTGACTTGACGTCCCGGTGAATAATCGAAGGAGAGCAATCATGGTGCAAGTAGCACAATCCCTTGGCAGCCTCAATTGCAATCCTGTATCTTGATTCCCATTGCAAACTAACCCCTTTTGTACAGTGCAACGTGTCCCCTAAACTTCCATGGGACATATATTCGTACAACAATAAATTTGTGTCCTTGTTTGACACGTACCCAAGAAGTCTCACAATGTTCCGGTGTCTGATTCGTCCTAATGTCTGAATTTCAGCCGCGAAGCCACGATCATTGCCTCGACCAATTGGTAATCTTTTTATCGCGACATCAATGCTGTTAGGCATGGATCCTCTGTAGACAATTCCAGCGCCTCCTTTGCCAATAATGTTCTCTTCTTTCAAGCATTCCAACACGTCTTCTGCTTTGAAATCGAGCTTCTGGAATGCCGTAAGTTTCCAAGTCAATGATTTTTTGAGCCGCCTCCTTCTAATCGTTATCCAAGTAATAACCAAAAGTAATAAAACTGGAATCAATATGACTAGCGTTACTAAAATTTTCGGCATTCTTGAATGGCTTTCTCGAGGTCTCTGCAATGGAGTTGAGGCCGATGGACAAGACATACTTCGAGGAGAACAGAGGTTAGGATTTCCAGCGAAAAAATGATCATCGAGGTCTTTTAACAGCCCGGAGGTCGGTTTTCTGCCTGAAAAATTGTTGTAAGAAAGATCTACCTGTGTTAAACTTTTCATCAACCCGATATCGCCCGGAATTTCTCCATCCAGTCTGTTTCTCGACACATTCAGTGCATTCAAGTTCTGCAGCCTGGAAATTTCCTTTGGAATCGCACCGTCTAAATCATTTCGACTTAAATCAATAAAAGTTAGGTGGGAACAATGAGCAATTGAACCTGGAATTTCACCTGTCAAGTTGTTACCACTGAAGTTTAACTTGGAAAGTTTCTTCAGATTAAAGATTTCAACTGGAATTTCACCGGAAAATCTATTCGTGTCTAGAGATAAGATCTCTAAATTCATCAAATTGCCAATGGCCGGAGGAATTTTTCCGGTTATCCAATTATTAGAAAGTGTAAGACTTCCAAGAATATTTGTTGAAATTTCTGCTGGAAGCTCCCCGGAGAAGAAATTATCATCCACCTCAAGCATATCCAACGCCGGCAAACTGAAAAAGCCCGATGGAATTGTTCCATTCAAGTAGTTCTTCTTTATTCTAATCCGATTTAATGACTTGCATTCGCCAAATTCATCAGGAATCGGGCCGTAAAAATAGTTCTCCATCAATATCAAAGTCTTCAATTTTTTTCCTTTACATAAGTCCTTCGGTATAGTACCGGTAAGGTGATTATTCGCGACATCGAGCAGCAATAGCCTCCCATTCCGGCCAAGATTTTCTGGCAATTCAAGAGTGAAATTGTTGTTCCATATTTGAAAAACTTCAAGATTCGGAAGGTCCCCAATGAATGCAGGAATGGGACCTCGAAATTTGTTCTGAAACAAATTAATCAATGTCAAATTCTTCAATTCAGCGAAACTCTCCGGTATCTCTCCGGTGAGATTGTTAATGGACAGGTCTAATGACATCAAACTGATCAAACCCGACAGCTCAGACGGAATCCGCCCCGTAAGATTGTTTATTTGAAGAAACAATGAGTGCAAATGCTTAAGATTCCCAAGACCCGCCGGAATTTGGCCGGAAAGATTGCAGCTTGCAAGATCAAGCAATCGGAGTGAGCTCGCCGAGCTTAATTCAGGCGGAATACCACCGTCATACAAGTTAAAATATCCAAGACGAAGTACTTGGAGATTTCGAATCTTAGCTAAGCTGGCCGGAACTTTTCCTGTTAACGAGTTTCCCTGTAAACCCAAATTCGTCAAGCTTTCAAATTCCGAGTAAGTTATCGGGATTTCGCCAGAAAAATAATTCCCTCCAAGTGTAAGTATTTTGAGTTTCTTCAACTTCACAAACTCGCCGGGAATTTCACCGGAGAAATTATTGTTATAAATATCAAACACTTCCAGTTCATGCATGGTTAGTACAATTTCTCCTGGAAATGTCCCATTGAACAAATTTGCAGTAAGATTTACCATCCTTAAGGACATCAAATTCGCCATCTCCGCCGGAAGTGGGCCAGTGAGGTTGGTGGCGACAAGGCTAAGATTGACAAGCTTGTCCAAAAGCCCAATCTCTGGCGGGAGAGTCCCCAGGAGCGGGACATTAACGATGTTAAGTGAAATCACGCGCAAGTCCTCGTTGCATGTAACGCCGGAAAACGAGCAATGAGCAGACGGAGACGACGGCTGCATGGCGGCCCAGTCCTGAAGGCCGGAGCCTGAAGGTCCAACAATGGCGGATTTGAGGCGCAACAGAGTTTCTAGATCTGTGTATGCATGGATGATTATGGAAAACAAGGTAAAAAGGAGGAATATGTTATGCAGAAGATTAAATGGAGTCATTTTCATCTTTTTCTTGGTTGAAAATTGAAATTTGATACTATTTGCAGGGTTTATGCTATGCTATATATTCAGAGTGTACTTGTAATCTAAAATTTTGCAAGAATGCTGTTTCTCGGACCAGTGCTAAGTGGGCCTATCATTTCCAATGCTTTGTGGAAGAAAGTAGACTTTTCATTTGCTGCTAAACTAGAGTCGGAGGATCTTTCAACTGTTTGATAAAGGTTGATTTTCATGGGCATTACAAAATGTGTATATATAGATGAAAATGATGATCGATCATTTTATAATCTTAAAAACAATCTTTTATTTGTTCGATACTATTACTATGTTACATTCTATTTTGAACAACCAATAACTCAGTTGCATTATAAGGCATAATATTACCCTTTGGAGTAGATTATTAATGAGAATTCGAATGCCTTAGAAATTGTGGCAACAAGGCAGAATCTATTCCCTAACCTCAAATGTTATCAACTACGAGAGAGGACAGATTCATATTCCAAATTAAAGTTGGAACTTTGCAGCTAAATTAGAATCCAAGAGAGTGACTTGAAGAATAAAGAGGGTTAACAAATTTTCATTTGGATAAATTGATATTGATTGCTTATATCTGTGGTGAGAATCAAAGGTCAAATTCTAGTGTATTGCCATGTTTTAGCTGAGAATATCACATATTATATTTAGTTATGTTTGACTCTTCGTCCATGATGAGGTTGTAACCTTAACAAAGAATATCGAAGCAAATCAAAGTCTGTGATGCAACGTCCAATCGTTCAGACCAGAACTAGCATATGTAAGTAATATGGTGCTCTAAAAGAATCCAATTGATTTTTTACTTACAAAACCATGTTTAGGAACAAATTTTATCTCCAATACACTTCCTCGTGTACAAGTAAATTTAACTTTTTCAGAATAACTCGTTAACAATTTTCATAAATAGACAATAACGGGACTTGAAATCAAAATATTTGGTTATCTACTGTACCATATTACATAACTTTTTATCTTTAACAACACTAGTTATTCTTACCAATGGATTAATCACATTCACATATTTCATCTAATGTGGATGACAAGCAAAAGATCAAATGTATTTTGTTTTTTTGCTTCAAGAATTGGTAATTAATCTGTCTACAATGCAATTTTAGATCATATATGATATTATAATATATAAAAGATATCGAGTTTGATATGCATTGGCACCTTTTATTTAAATTGATCGTTTAAATACAATATATCCAGGATCCAAGTGTTGACCACATCCAAGATACAAACATAAATAAATTAATTTGTTTCATATCTAACAATTTAAACTTCTGATTTTTGAACGAGATTTGTATGTAGTTGCTTTGCTAAGAGTATAATATTACCAGCCAAGAAGGATATCTATGAAATAAAGCCTAGCGAGTACATTTAATATCATCAATCGATTCTAAATGACATAAAACCATCACTATATTTACATCATCCAAGTTTGCTGACCATCTTACACCATCAAGAAATCACAATGGCCCTCAAGATGAAGTTCTCCATTGCATTTCTATTTGAATTCGACCGTTCTTTGAGTCTATCAGGTGGTATCTCTCGTTGATTCGCCTGTTTTGCACAACATCTGTGAGGTATATATCCACATATCCCAGAATTTCCTAACCGTAAAAAAGATTTAAACATTGGTTAGTACAATGGTGGTGTGATAGGACAAGCATTTGAACAAAACTAATGAATGTAATTAGAAAAACCTCTAAAATTCAAAAATCAAGAATGAAAATTCAAAAATCAAGAATGAGATACTTTACATTTTCAATCATGAGTATCTGTATTGTGGGGGTAGAGTGTGCACGCGAGACGACGTACTCGTCTCGCGTGCTGTGTCAGGTTAGACATCTTTAGCCTACTCACTTGAGCTCTTCATTTTTTAAAGAAATGTCATGTTGACTGGGCCGACACAGAATGTATGGGGGGCCTCACTCAGATATGCCAAACAAAGGGTTAAAGACATGGTTACTGATCTTTTAGAAAAGCTTAGTGTTGCTCGATGAACTTAAACTTTGTTAGAGTTAGGTTCACTCCATCTAGATCTGTTAGTTTAGCTAACGAAAAGGGTGATGTCGCAACCTACTTTTTGCCAAGTAGCTCCCACGTTAGCTTTTCCATTAGTCGAACTAAAAAACATAAACGAAATAATCAAATTATAACAAACTTTGAAGTGAGAGACCAATTGTAAAAAAAATTCAAGTTTAGTGACCTTGGAACAAAATGAATGTGAGTGACCAAGATGAGATTCCGTAGAAATTTTAGTGACAACTAGTGTTTTTCCCACAAAACAAATCTATATCTATGCAGGAGTGATGAGGATGAAAATTGACGATGGCTATAAGTACCTTAGGGCGCAGTAGACCCATTCTTGATGAAACACTAACTACTTCAACATGAATCCTTTCATTTGTGGGTGGCTCCTCCAGCATAAACTGAAACTCCTCATCCCATCTTGGATCTCTGTTTTTCTTCACTGACTACAAATTACCAAACCCATTAATTAACCCTCCAGTATATAAATTAATATTTTAAGAATTTCAACGTTTCAAATCCTAGTAAAGGAAACAAAACCTCAAACCATTAACTCATATCAACATAAGTAGAACATTACACAGGCTCTATTTTCTATAAAGCTACTGATTCTTAGCATACTTTTATGGTATGTTTGGTAAAGTTAAATCTTGCTTATTATATTGTCTAGTTGTCTTTCCTACCATGTAGTAACCATGTCATTATGGAATTAGGAAACTAACAGATGTTTTTGGATCAAAAGGTGTGTTTAGACAGTATTAAGCAAGAAAATGAAGTCTTCTGCTAATTGTATACTCTAATTCTACGCAATGATATGCCCTGGCATAAACAAGCCATTTTGTTGTTTATAAAGGGGCAAAAGCTCATTTCGTTGCTAACGGAAGTTAATGCCAAGGTTGCAACGAAGTTTATCCAATTCACAGTTTATTTCCCAAAAGCTCCTCAAAGACATAAATGTAATACTTCATCAAAAGTAACCTTAGTTTTTCTCTCCTCCCCTCTGAAAAGTATACGGACAGATGGATTTGTGTGGTGCTTCCCTTCTAGATCTTGAGCTTCATGGACTATAACAACGAGCAAACCACCGCCTTCGGGCACTTCCTCTGGAGCCTTCTGCACAGAGTTCGAATCTTCAATATCATCCGGTGTCTCATTATCTTTGAAAGGTTTGTAATTGACTTCAACTACTAGTTGCCCTCGTGATTTTTCATTTTGAACATCCTCTGGGTTTAGGTTTTTAAGAAGATCAAGAGTCAAAACTTTTGGCTCTTCCGGAGCAAGCTCTTTTAATGTGACAACGTTCAAGCCCATCTTTTTATGTGATCCAACCTAAACAAAAAGGAAAAAAAATGAGGAAATTGGGGAAAAATAATGGAAGTTGTGTGTTATAGCTTGTTTAGCTTCATTTAAAATGTTTACTTATAAGTAAATAAGCATGATCAAAATTCAATATAAGTAACTTATTGGAAGTTACTCGTCCAAAACATGTTTTGATAGTCAAAGAAAGCAGTATAGACAAGGAAGCAAGATAACCTCTACCATATTCAATTTCATATGCATATCTTGATTTGTTCCATATTGATAACTAAGAAAGAAGGATACCTGTTCCCAGTCATAGACGGAAAGCTCTAAAACTTGTGATTCTGGGTCCATAACAACAAAAGTAAATTCCTCATTCCATTCGGGGTTCAAGTTTTTGTGTTTCACAGTTGTTTTCTTCGATGAAAGTTTGTCTTCAGAAAGTTTTAGCTTCACGTAAGGGTCTGAAGCCCCCAAAAGATCTTTTTTCTTAAGTTTCATTGCCCTAAGAACCTTCACATGAAGAATCCCGACTGCTCTCTTCGTTGCTCTGTCAAATGACCATGTCATATTTAGTTAAATTTAGAAAAAAGTAGCCAGTAAAATGATGGGAAAACACTCGAACTTACTTTGAGGGATCCATTATCTGAACCTCAAGTCTTTTAGGCCATAGATACATATTTGCAACCTGATCTTTTATAAGTTCCTGAAGAAGCACAAACACTCACAAGGATTAAAAATCATATATTGGCATAAGCTTTCATTCTCAAAATTAATCCTTAAGCCACTTGGTCTTTGTCCAACTCTTGGTCAAAAATTGTTTTCTCAAAATTAATTCATTAAACATCCTTTTGGATGCAACCTCTAAACCAGAGAAACAAATGAAATTCTGAGGAATTTAAAATTCAAAGGAGGACAAACATAGAGTATCACCTGAACAAATCTGTACAGCCCAGGAATTGACATAGCATCCGCACCTAGCAGCTTCAGTCCAAAGTCAACATGAGGCTGCAAAGCAAGATTTAGACACAAAATGATTGTCAGACTTACAAATGTATGGTGCATGGCATTTAAATATGGTTAAGTCCTGCAAATAGAAGAACAAAAGAATATTATCTTTTTGATAATTTGCATGTATAAATGGACAACAGCAAAAATGAGTAGAGTAGAAGAGAAGAACGAATTCAAAGTTTCTCCAAACCCTGCTAAAATACATTCCTATTTTTCCTTTATATTATCAACTAGATATGAGTCTGTCAACATGCACCTTTTCCATAAGAGAAACAAATATATTTGCGAAACAAGGAATTCTGGGAACCAGTGGCTTTAATGTGATACGTGGAGAAGCAAAAACTTGCAAGTCGAGCACCTGAAATACTCCAAAAAAATTACTAAATGAATTGTTCAGCTGCAACAATGCTTTAAACAGATTGTGGAACAAGAGAATGAGAGAGAGAGAGAGAGGTTTCCAAATATTAAGTAACAACTATATGTTGATCCAACTATCCAAGTAGTAATTTGTTCTTCCATCATAATTGATAGAACCAATACCTGGACACTGGCTTTTAGACCAAATGCCTTCACAACCACAATGATGTTAGGATTACCGGCCCACTTCAAAACTGGTTCCATTATCAACTCCTTCTCTTCTGTGGAATAAACTTTCATTCCTGGAATGATATGTCAGTTTAATAAAATGATACCATGTTGAATTATAGGGAAAGCAAATGCCGAAGACAAAAGGGCAGAAAGAAACTAAATGAAGCAAGAAGCATTAATTCTTTAGGTACCAATCAATTTGATAGAGAAAAATAACATTTTCTCTTTTCTCTCATTTATTAGTCAGGGGCCAAGAAGATTGATTGAAGTCGCTGCTGTGCGGGAAGTTAATTACATGGCAGCTTTATGATGGGAAATCATAGTTTAAGCAAGTAAAGGTCAAAGGCAACTAAAGCAGGAAAAAAAGAAAAAGAAAAGGGAAAAATAGCAAACACGAAAAGTAAGAAAGTTTTTCATGCTTACCAATAATGAAGAGAACTTGTAATGTAGGACAACACAAATATCATACATACACAAAAAGTCAGACAATAGACACTGCCTTAACAACCACAATTACTATGTTACTTTTGACATGTTTTGTAAGGTGGATTAAATGGTGTCACATAACAAATACATCCTCTATATGCCAGCAAGTTCTATGAATAAAAGTTCTTGTTACACTTCCGAGGAAATGAAAGTGAATTATTTCCTTCAAATAAATGCATTACAAAAATTATTAGAACTTCTAAATTTAAATGGTTCTCTAGAAACTAGGGTCGAGAACGAGCTGCTAAACCTTGAAAAGTAGGCGGCAGACAGCCCAAAGTTAGTGTTTCAAATTCCACTGAGTCAATTTTGTATTTTGGAATTTGCTCGGCCATGATTGGCTCTGCTATTTTCTTTGCCACCTTGCAAATTGCCTGAGGACCTTTAGTTGTTAGTATTGAATTCAAAAAAGAAAGAGTTACATCAAAAGCATGCAAGCAAACAAACCTTATCCAAATATGGCCACATAAGTTCAATGAATTTGTTTAGCCAATCAATCTGTAATAGAAAAAAAATAGACCAAGAATAATTATCCTGTAAAAATTATGCAATAGAGTAGAGTAAAAGGATAATTTACCCGATCATAATCTGGATTTTTTATCCAAAGGGGTATCTCTGGGAGCAGCCGTTGGAGATTCTTTGAATCTTGCTCAACTAAAGAACAGACATCAGGATCCTAAATAGAGCACATTTCAGCGAATGAAAATAAACTCGTCTACATATTTTCTTCAATAATAGAGGGGCAGATAGACAGACGTTTCTGCCTTTCTTTCCCACATATATATATATCATTAAACCCATCACAATTTTTATCAGCTCAAAGTAGAGACTGTACTTTAATGAGGAAGATTTGGAGGAAAGTTTCAAGTCTATCAGTTCATATGAATTGGATAGATAATAATATCTACAACTATGAAACTAAATACAGATAAAATTAGGTGCAAGAATTTTTACAACAGGTTACTTTACTAAATATTATATTCCACCAGCATATATTCTGAAAACATTCAGAAATCTGAGTGCTCAACAGAACTGTAGAGGAATTTTCATCATAATCCGTTACTGTGATTCTCCAGAGTAAAAGGTCGAATGAGAAAATGAGTTTATATTGAATCATTTCGTAAATTAATATTGTCTGCTAAAACATTGATTTGTTTACTTCAATCACAGTGCACCCAAACGTGTAAACCAAGAGTACTGGCAAAAGCAAAAAAACACTGTATTGATGTCAAAAACTGATGTGATACTCTTTGATCACCTTTCATGGAATTGAACTAAATGAAAGTGTTATAATGCTGGAATTTTATGGTTGTACGAAGAAAATCTCAATTTGGACCATACCGTTTATTTACCCCTCGTCCCTTTGTATAGGCGAGTGGGGCAAAAATTAGCTGTCTAGTCATGTCAAGCTACATTGTTTCAACCTAGGACTGTGTGCCACTGTCCGTTTGATGGAATTTGATTGGTGAGTGAGGTCGGCTGCGACGGAGTTATGATGACACTTAGGTCTTAGGCATGTGTCCTAAGCCATCTTGTCATGCTCTTGATTGGTTGATTTGGATTGTCCTGCTTTAATGGGAGAGCACTTCCTCTTTCATACGTCATGATGATGTTTCTATATGACGTCTCTTGTAGTCCGACTCCGACCTCCATCATTTGGGCATTGGACCAAGGTTCTGAGCTGACCTGTCTGAGGCCCTCGACAGGCAGGCTTCTTTGACTAAGTCACAAGGAGCTCCCAATTCAATCGACGTGGATTTCATACCAGCAACAACACATTTTAATGTTGATAGTTTTAAAAGTTCAAGCACGTGT
>CAIGRH010039917.1:0-16100 GCA_903798295.1 Fraxinus nigra | reverse complement strand
ATCTTTAAAAAAAATGGATAAAGTCAAAAATGGTAGGTTTGACAAGGGCGTTTTAAAAAGTACCCCTAGTTTTTTGGGCAGAAGTTGTGAACGAAGAGTTGTGGTAGATAAGTGTAATTCATAGGGGCAGAGCCAGGAAGACCCAAAAATAAAAAAAATAAAAAAAATAAATTGTGCTTCTACTGGATTGATAAGAATTTTCCCTTGAGGGCAAGGCATGGACAATTATTTATTATTTTTTTTTTCCCTGCGGAGGCACTTTTAGGGAATTCTTACTTAATAAAGTGTATATATTATTTGTTCCGGTAAAACTTGACGTGGACAAAAATTAGACAAAAAGGACGTCTTTTGTACAGTATTCTGGGAATGGAGGCCAAGCTGATACAATTTAGAAGATGAAGAGCCACAATTACAATATCAATGGTTTTGAGCTAAATGGAAAACTGAAAACGATGACTAAAATGTAAACAAAGAAATATATAGGTAGTGACTTGCAGTCACAAGGCAATAACATTTGCGAGATCACTAGGCAACATAATTGAATTGCAGAACATAAAATAGTTGTAGAGAGTGTATGGTGGAGATTAAAATTAGATTTTTAATAGATTGTGATAAAAGTTTTTGAAATGTGTAGTTGAAAAATTGTAGGACCTATGAAAGATGTGATTAATATTGATTGTTTGACTTTGACTTGAATTAAAATCATATTTTAATTCGGACCAAACATGGGTGTAATATGCGATCAAAACTCAGTCTAGCATGCCATCGCATAATAATCGGGGTTTCATTTTCTGTTTTGTCCGAGTTTCAATTAGAAAGATAATGAAGCAAAGGAAATTTTGGAATCAATTGAAAACTCATTTAAATGAATTCTCTTTCATCTTCTTGCTATTATAATCTCCTAGTGATGAATGTATTAATCTTTTGCTGTATTTGCATCTTTAACATGCTAGGCTAAACTTGTTAATTGTTGGGATGGTGATGTAAATATTTGATTTACTATTTTAATTTGAAGACTATATCTTTTTTGTTTTTGGAAGGTTTGAAAATTGATTTAGCACATTGCAATGTTAGGGTTAACTAAACATTAGGAATAATTATTATTTACTTATGCAATCATAATAAGTAATCTTGTAAATTAATGCATTTCTAGGTATTTGAATTTGGAATAGGTATATTTCGGATCATATTTAGAAATATGTTTAACTAGCATCGGGAGAGATTGGTCAATAAATAAAATTAACGGTTGTCTATCTATGCACAAATTAGACTAAAGGGTATAAGTCGAGAATCGATTGATATCATATTTCTATATATTATTTGAATGGTTGATCATCATTTAGATACTAAGTGGCTTATTTTATTCCCGTAACGATCAAAATAGATTTAGCACATTGTAATAATGTTAGGGTTAAATAAACATTAGAAATAATTTTATGGACTTATGCACTCATCATAAGTAAAATCTATTTTGTTGAATAAAATAGAATCATTGGTTTCTATCTATGCACAAATTAGACTANGTATATTTCGGATCATATTTAGAAATATGTTTAACTAGCATCGGGAGAGATTGGTCAATAAATAAAATTAACGGTTGTCTATCTATGCACAAATTAGACTAAAGGGTATAAGTCGAGAATCGATTGATATCATATTTCTATATATTATTTGAATGGTTGATCATCATTTAGATACTAAGTGGCTTATTTTATTCCCGTAACGATCAAAATAGATTTAGCACATTGTAATAATGTTAGGGTTAAATAAACATTAGAAATAATTTTATGGACTTATGCACTCATCATAAGTAAAATCTATTTTGTTGAATAAAATAGAATCATTGGTTTCTATCTATGCACAAATTAGACTAAAGGGTATAAATCGAGAATTGAAATGGCAAATTAATTCATGGAATCGGATTCCTAATGCAATCTTATCATGTTAAGTTTTCTTAAAACATTCTTCAAGTGCATTTAGATAGAGATTAGAAAAGATATTAGTAGGAAACAAACAAACACTTCATCAATGATTTGATTACATTCATTTGATTATGAATAAATACAATTCAAACTGAAGTATAATCCTCGTGGAAACTATACATTTAACTCACTAAGGGTGTGTTTGAGCCATATTATTTTGGAAGAATGTATTTAGCTCATTGCCGATCTGTAATTGATGCTTTATCGATCAATTCAATTAAGATAAAGACAGATTGGGAAGCATGTGAATTGTACAAAAGAATGGGAGAAACTTGATCTATGCGGCCGTCTAATAGGAAAATACTCAAGAAAACAACAATAGTTCATAATGTTGATGCTATGTCAGCATTTTTAGCCTAGATAGAGGTTTTGGTAAAGAAAATGGACAGTTTCACTCAAACAATGCATGGTGCACAATTCTAATCAAGTTCGTAGAGGCTGTGAGGCAACCCATTTGACTATAAATCCATATGGCCTCATCTTACGCATCATAATATGAAGAGATAATCTATGCACATAACTTTCAGAGGCAGCAGAACAATCTCTACCAACACCAATCAAGGTCAAGGGGAAATCAGTCAGGGAAAATCATTGTGGTTCCAACATCATGAGAAGAAGCCAAGGGGAGCTAATTATCAGTACATTATAAACACTAACAATAAATTGCAGCACTAATAGGCTTTGAACATAATTTTGGAAAATCTAGTGGGACATATAGCAGCGGCATTATTAGGCAAAACTCAAGGCACTTTACTATGTAATATCGAAATAAATCCATAAAAACATGTAAAGGTCGTAGCTATTCGAAGTGAAGCAGAGATTTATATACACCTTCTTTGCCATCTTGAGAGTTTTGAAAAACAATTCTTCCATTGATTGGATTAGAGTGCTTGTCATTTATGAATCTACATGTTTATTATGAAGCCATACATGCAATATGCTGCTAATATGCTCTATCATCACAAGAACTGATAACTCTCGATCTTTCTTAAACATTTAATTTAGAGACACCGTATTATTTGATGTCATCATATTGTACTCATCCTTAACAAATATAATTGTGCCCAATGTTCAACCCGTATCTCAGTTAAATACTCACATGCTTCTTCTAATTTACTCTCTATCTAGCTCATATACTTATAAAATTCTTCAAAACTATATTCTTTTGGCACTTTCCTAAACAACCACATGTTCCCCTTTCCTCGATACTTGATTTTCATATTGTAAGTTGTCCACGACATTTGAAACCTATACATTATATGTCTTTCAATAACTCATGATCTTGCTTGTTTGTGATCATTGCGATGAATACCTATTTAGCAAGTATTTCCATGTGCATAAGCAGCATAACAATGAACTAGAAGAAAATCAGCTGTGTCAAACTTCGTTGCTCGCAAACACCATTTGCAACTGTCATCTACACAGACAATTGTATAGGTAATCTTATTTAATTTATTCAAATTTGAACTCAAAGTAGTGTTTCAATAAAATCATGTGTGTAACTTTCTGAAGATCTTACTTAGTGTTAAACAATTGGTCGACATGCAAATCATTATCATAAAAAATCACATGTGAAGTACAAGAAGATCATGAACGGGTGAACTGGGTAGGCCTAGCCTATAAGTTCCTACCTGACTCTTATATGAGCGTAGATAAAGCAATGAGATGAGGTTTGTAAATGGATATTTGGTCGACATGCAAATCTTCATCATTAAAAATCACATGTGAAGTACAAGGAGATTGTGAACTGGGCCTAGCCTACAAGTTTCCGCCTAACTCGTATCTACGCGTAGATAAAGCAATGAGACGGGGTTTGTAAATGGATTTGTTCTTTATTTTCTTGAACTGTTTTGAGGGGTCTGTATGTAATAGTGAGATCCTGATCTGTAGCAACTGTTTTATGAATAACTATGTCATCCTTCCAAGCTATCTCCATTGTATCATAAAAATCATTCACATTATGTTCACTTCATCGCTTGCTTCATGTTCATTCTCGAGAAATCATTTCTCACAAGAGTTGCAAAAAGGAGCATGGCCATTTTGGTTGAGTTGATCACCCCATTTGCAAGTCAAAATAATCTTTATTGGTGAAATCAAAAAAATAAATTCGAACTCCATCTCGTATTCGGATCAACATTGAAGAGGTTTTGTATATTATAAATTACATTTGTATACGACGCTTTCTTTGATATATAAAGTGTAACAAAACCTTCTCCATTAATCTTGATCCAATTCCATGTCCATTGATTATGTTCATTCATTAGAAACTCATTAAAATAACAAATTGTGAGGAGTGTGATAAATATATTTTATGCCCTTATTTAGCCAATAAATATAAACATTTAGGAGTGTTTCTGATAAATTATAGCTTAACTTGTATATATTATTTGTTAGGTAATACTCAATGATTGGAAGTTTATTTGAAAAAAGAAGCGAAAATCAACGAAAAATGACGATTTCCAATGTTCAGGACTAAATTGCGAATATTTAAATGTTGATTCCAACCGAGGAACAATGATTGAAGATCATACATGATCAATTGAGTAATGTTGGAAGCCAAAGGATGGAAATTGTTTGAAGAAAAGACTCAATTAGACAAAGGAGGAAAGTTTAGGACCAACTGCTAAGTTAGTACCATGCGATTGCAACACCAAATTTTTGCTAATCCGAGAGCAACTAATCAAGGTGGTGCAACCGCAAGAAAGTACCCCATGCATTTGCATTGTGTAAAAATATGGCGGACGAGGAGTTTCCTTATTTGATCAAAACTCTATTTGGAAACCAATTGCAACATGATTTCTAACCTAATTCCATCTTCTACAAATACAGAACGTTGTCTACCATTTAAAAAAAAAACTTGTGATACGCATCTCACATCACATTATAATGTAGACATTTCAATTACGAGAGGCTAATTCACCATAATAAAAGGAAAAGAACGAACCTAACAAGAATTTGAAGGCAATTTACATCAAGAACGTGAGGATTCATGGCTCAGGATTGGAGATCAAGAACAAGAAATTAATTCCATGTTTTTCTTGTATTCATATATATTCTAGATGATGTCTTTTCATTCTTCTTCTTGTAATATCATTAGAAACATATTAGGCTAGATTATTTTTTTTGTATCAGGATTGAGTTGAAACTTTTTGTTAATTATTTTTAATTCAAAGACCAAGTAGTTCAATTAATTCGTGTTCTTGATTGATCTTACATGTTTTGTTGAATTATGTAATTGCTTGCACACCAATTAGGTAATTATTTATTTGTTATGTTTCCAAGAGGTTCAAAATAGGTTTAGAACTTTAAAGTTTCAGGACACGGATGTTAGCGATAACGTGTATGACTTGTGCAATCATAAAGATAATCATGAAATTTAATCCATTATTTTGTACATGAATTCGAAATAGGAATATGACTGGGTCGTGCTTAGAATATATTTAAATTACCTCGAGATAGATTATTAAATAAAAGTGGATGATCGATGGTCATGAATATATAAATTATAATAGATTACATGTCAAAAATTGAAAATAGTGGATTCAAAATTCTAGCACTTCACCATCATACATTTTTCATTAAATTCTTAGCTAATAATTAGGATAATTTAAATATAAAAAATCAACTCTTTTGTGTTATACATTCGAAATTGATTATGTATTAGTGTATGGACCTTGGCCAAGAAAATTGGCATTGCACGGGTGATGTCTTTACTATGTCTTGTCGTGGCCGAAGGCATGCGAAATCTCCTGACAATACGCACATTTGGGAGGAATCAAGCAAAACATTCGGGTTAGTTTTGGTATGCGGTAGAAATCAAGGCATGATGATGCTAATTTACTTGATGGCAGCATCGCGGACAGAATTCGGGATGCAGGTCAAATTTGGCATTGGTCTATGGGTTGAAGAGAGCAAGTGTTTTGCAGTATTGAGACATTGATGTCCAGCTGACTTCAGTCCACGAATTCAGTGGTGAAAACAAGCATAAGGGTGGTATGTAACAAACGGTTACAAGCAATTATGCATGTGATTGAGTAGAAATGCAGTTTTCGGCCGAGTAGGCTGACAATGTGAAAAACTACACCAGCAATTGAGGGGCTGTCAACTGTAATCCGGTAATGAATGTTTCTCTATAAATTAAGTTTGTTAAGTACTTAGTTTCATAGAAAGATAAAGGCAATTTATGAGAGTTTGATTGAGACAACAAAGTGTTGTGTTAGCCCTTTCATTTCCTTTATACACATTTCTTTGTTTTAGTGGAAAGTAAAGTTGGTATAGTTCCCGTAATCGCTGTGTTGTCTAAGTTATTTCAATCTTCCATATACTTTGTCAATTTTCGTAAGTTTTCATTTTTACACTTGTAAAAAATGTGTATTGGCTGTGTTGGGTTTTGATACCCAATAAATCCCGAGCTATGATGTTAAATCGGTTTTAGTTTGTAATATACTTCATAGGTCTCGACCGATGAGTGAAGTGAAATGTCGACACCACAATCGAACAAACTTATTACTTAATTCACTTGGGTCATTTGAAGCAGCCTAATTATATTAGTACTGCTCATGGCCCAACCAAATACTTAGAAGGCTTTAAGGTTGTTAGCTTTATTATCTCCTTTTGTTATTGGGCCATATACCTAAGCTTAACCTATTAAAGCCATTGCCCATTACTGTTGGTAGTGTGTGAAAGTGAGTATAGCCATGTGTTAAAGGAGAGAAAAATCAAATTTTCGGTCCTTCCTTTGCTTTGTGCTCTCTTGGCTTTGTCTTCTCTCTAGAAACCTCTTCTTCCTTTTTCCTTTGTGGATTAACACATGGTAGGACTCAATTCCTTTCCACCATCAAGCTTTTTGTGGGCTATAGAAATTGGAGCAACCGTTTGTGTTTGGGGAAAGTGTTTTGGTTTGTAATTCGATTGATTTGGTTGTGGTGTTGATTGATTAACATAGACCGGATCTTGGAACAATTGAAGGAAATAAACAACAGGCTGGTTAGGGGACATAAACCTTAGCTCCTTTGCAAGGAATGCGATACAGCTCTGTAACAACTAGTATCAAAGCACTGTTGGGAAGCTTGAGGATTTCGTGTGTGCCTCGATGTAGGATGCTATTAGATTTTTGAAAATTTCATTGTGTGATGTACGAAAAACTCACGTTCATGCTAGGGAACATCATGGCCCTAATTGAAAACGTTATTGTACGTCAAGGATTTCTCGAAGGTGAAGTTGCGTTGCTGAAACGAGCTACTTCTGCTCCTAAAAATTTTGTGGTGACTTTGAAAATCAAGGTGCCTGGTCCAAAACCATTTGACGGTACCCAGAATGCTAAGGTATTCGAAAATTTTCTTTAGAACCTGGTGCAATATTCCAAGGCTGCATATGTTCCCGAAGAAGATTGGTGTTGACCTGTGCTTGACTTTATCCTTAATGTTATTATCATAACTATCAAAATAATTTTTTTTTAACAATTTATTTTAAGAATTCAAAGCATCTAATGTAATATTGATCGATCATGGACAAAAAGATCGATATCAAGACTTTCACATTACAAATCGGACTTACAATGAAAGAAGTGATGAAAGTCAAGCATTCAAGATAAATTGTTCAAGAAGAAGAACTTCAATAGTCAAGAGTCAAAGGAAGATATTGGATTAGATTTTTTATGTTCCCCTTGTAAAGTTATAAACACTTCATTTCTTAGCACTAAAAGATGAAAGTTCTAAAATCATTTTTATGTACTAAAAATTATTTGATCATCACTTGCAAAAATAATCTTTTATCAAAAGCAAAATTGATTTTCAAAATTATAATTGAACTTAGATTATATTTTGAAAAAATTCACATCAAACCAAGCAAAGTCAAAATGGATCAAATTCTTGAAATGCAGACATCCGGACAAAGTAGTGTATTCGGACATCTAGATCTTGTAACGGTCATTTTTTTTACCGTTCCATCATTTGGTGTACAACGGCTAGTTTTTGTACATCCGAACATGAAACAGAATATCCAATTGACTATTCGATTCCACAGATATTTTATGCTCATTGAACTCTATTAATACATTCACTTTTTTTCATTCATTGGGAGATTTTTTGAGAGCATTAAAGTGAGAAATTATTGAGCAAAAATTACATTTGATCTTACATCTTATTTATTATCAAATCATTTATTGTAAAAAGATTTTTGATTGATTGAATCAAATTTCTCATTCATTTTTATCATAAACGTTTTCTCGTCTAGTACTTGAGTTTTCAATTATTACTATTTATTGAAGTGTGAACCTCTTCTTCTCTTAGCACTTAATTTGTTTATATCATTTATTAAGAGAAAAATTTCAAACTGTAAACTAATTTCTCTTCAAATTCGTAGGTCATATTGAGGTCATGTAAAACTCAATATTGTATAAAGATTCGTGTTTCTTAAAGAATGACATGATTACACACTTCACCGATATTGTTAATGGTCTTAAATGCTTTGATCATAAATTTACTAATGACGAGCTTGTGAGTAAAATGCTTGGGTCACTATCGGAAGATTGGAGCTTATTAAGGATGTTGATAGAGAATACCAAAGATATTAACTCATATCTATTAGAAGAACTTTATAGAACCTTGATGATTTATGAACTCAACAACACTGAAACTAAGGAGAAAATGAGGAAAAGCAAAAAAGAATCAAAAGAGCCTCTTAAGTGCAAATTGCTTTAAAATCTATAATTGACGAAGGAACTACAAGTGAAAATATGAGTGATCAAGAGCTCGACGATCTAGTTCTTCTTGTTACGAAAGGGAGAGGTATTCACGATAATGGAGATTTCAAAAGAAAGAGGAACATGGTGAAGAAAAAAGCAAGAGAGTCTTTTGTAATGATCGTGACAAACCCGACCACAAGAGAATCAAGTACCCAAACAAGAAAATAAGTATCAAGAAAAGCGCGCTCCAAGTAACTTGGGTTAAAAGCGACAATGATGATTGCAAGTCACCAAATGTACCTCACGGAAATCGAAAATGAGATAAATCCTATTGCAAAATATTCATAAGATGATTTATCTACTTTCTATGATGAAATCTTGAGGAATTTGAAACACTTTCTTCAAATCACTCATTTCTTAAACAGAAACACTCCTTGTTCAAAAATGAAATGAAGAGAATTTTTGAAACTCTAAAAGATTATGATTCCTTAATTAAAGAACATTCTTTTTAAAAAGAAAAGGTTGAAGATTTGGCTAAGGTTGTTCACAAATTCACTTAAGGAAATAAGAATCTTGATTTAATGTTTGGTGTTCAAAAATGTGTTTTTGACAAAAGAGGAATTTGACATAAACCTTTTTTCAAACAAAAATCTTTCAAAAATTTAATTCTTAAAGCATCAAATTCCTCTCTTCCAAACAATATATGTAGCTTTTGCAATAAAATGGGCATATTACTTTTAATTGTCTAACCAAAAATAGGCTACACTTTGAAAGCAAAAACATGTGGATTTGAGAGTCTACTAAAACTAACTATCAAGGATCTGAACTTGTACGGTTACCAAAGATCAAAAATTAAATTATCTTTGTAGATACCAGAAAAGATAAAAAGCAAATGATTTTTGGATAGTGAATGGTCAAAGCACATGACTGGAGATATGATGTTACTATCAAATTTTAAAAAGAAGGATAGATATCATATCACATTTGGAGACAATGCAAAAAGAAAAAAAGTATTGGAATTGGAGGGTCACTCTTACCCTTCAATTGAAAATGTTTTATTACTAAATAACATCAAACATAATTTGCTTAATATTAATCAATTATGTATTAAGGTTATCATATTAAATTCGATTCTTTCAAATACCTTATTAATGATATTACAATAAAAGAAGTGATGTTTATAAAAAGTCAAATTAAAGATATTTATATTATAAATATCGAATTTGAAAGTGATGAAAAATGTTTATCAAGTTTAAAAGGGGATACTTGATTGTGGTATAGGAGATTATGTCATGTTAGCATTGATCTTCTCTAAAAAAACTTTCAAAAATAGCTTTGTCAAAAACTTGTGAAATTTAAAATTTGAGAAAGATAATATTTGTGATTCTTATCAATTTGGGAAACAAGTAAAAAGTTTTTCTAAACCTAAATTATACTCTTCAACTACAAAACATCAACAACTTCTCCATATGGATCTTTTTTGGACCATCTAGAATCGTTTGCTTAGGTGGTAAACATTATACTTTCGTTATTGTCGACGACTTTTCTAAATATACTTAGATATGTCAACGAACCAAGCCGAACCCGAGCTTTTTTGGGCTCGAGCCGAGCAAAGCCATGCCCAAAAAATGAGGTTTGGCTCGAGCTTTCAGCTCTCAGGTTTTTTTTTTTTTTTAATTTGTACGGTTTATACATACTATAAATTAAATAAAAAAGCTCAAGCTCAGCTCAAGCTTTTTTATTCCGAGTTTTTTTTGGGCCCGAACCCAGTAGAGCAAAGCCCGGCAAAAAAGAATGAGGGTCGGCCCAAGCTAGGCCCGGCTTGAGCTTTTTCCGAGCCATCCAAGCCAGCGACCTTTTTTGCCATCCCTTGGTATACTTGGGCCCTATTTTTGAACCTAAAGGATGAAACCTTGAATGCCTTTAAGGAATTTTTGTAAAAATGTTCAAAACGAAAAGAGATATACAATTGCAACTATTAGAAGTGATCATGGTGCAGAATTTGACAATATCACATTTGATAATTTTTGTAACGAAAAATGGATATGAATATAATTTCTAGTTTCCTAAAATTTCTCAACAAAATGGTGTATTAAAAAAAAAAGAATCATACATTATAAGAAATGACTATCACTATTTCTGAATGTAAATATCCTACCAAAATATTTTTTGGCCGAAGACGTTAGCACATTTGCTACATTATTAATAGAGTTCTTGTTAGTCGAAAGAAAACAAAGACTCTATGAACTTTGGAAAAAGAGTTCCAAACATAGGTTTTTTCAAATTATTTGGTTGCAAATGCTTCATGTTAAACACAAGAGAAAATTTGATTCAAAATCCAATATTAAAATATTTCTAGGGTATTCATAAATTAGCAAATCTTATTGAGATTTTTAACAAAAGAACTCTACTCATTGAAGAATTTATGCATGTTACTTTTGATGAAATTAATCTCGTTGATCAAGAGAAAGGTATTATCAATAATGTAGGATTGAAAATTCATTTTGAACAAATGAATATTCAAGATCAAAATAAGAAAGATCCAAAAGATGAATACAAGGAAGAAGTAAGTGTTCAACAAAGTGAAATAGAACATTCTGAAGTACCAAAGTTTGTTCCTTCTCACCTAAAAGAACTAATTATCGGTGATCCATCCAAACATATTACTACTATAGCTTATACTAGAAATCATCTTAATAGGTGTACTTTCATTTCATAAATTGAACCAAAGAATTCTGAAAAATTCGAGTTTGATGAATTTTAGACTCTAACTATGCAAGTAGAACTAAATTAGTTTGAAATAAATCATGCTTGAGATTTAGTCGTCAGACCAAATGATCAAATTGTTATTGATACAAAATGAGTTTTTACAAATAAACGAGGGAATTGTGCATAACAAGACTAGATTAGGTAGGGGCTCAAGGTTACAATAAAAAAAAAAGCATCGAATTTAAGGAAACTTTTGAACCACTTGCTAAATCAAGATCTATTTGCATACTTCTTGCATTTGCTTACATAAAGGACATTCTGAAGTACCAAATGACCCCACTCTACCTAAAGAATGGAAGTTTGTTCCTTCTCACCTAAAATAATTTATTATTGGTGATCCGTCCAAACGTATTACTACTAGAGTTTCTACTAGAAGTCATCTTAATAGTTGTACTTTCATTTAATAAATTGAACCAAAGAATTTTAAAGAATTCGAGTTTGATAAATTTTGGATTCTAGTTATGCAAGAGGAACTAAATCATGTTTGAGATTTAGTCGTTAGACCAAATGATCAAACTATTATTGGTACAAAATGAATTGAATGTTTATTTTATGCCTTTTCATCATGAAATTCAAGAGTTTATTAAAATAATAAAGCAAATGTCCAGATAACAAGATGGATATCCCGATGAGGAATTGAAAAACCTTGAGGACGTTCAAAGTAAGCTATCCAAATTGACACAAAATTTAAGGGGCTGTTCTTTTTGCCATTTTCATCTAGTTTTCCGTTCTCAACTTTTCAAAACAGCGAAAACACGTTTATTTACCTATTTTCAAAAACAAATTTCCAAAAACGAATTTAAAATTTACAAAGAAAATCGAAAACGTCAAAAATGTAGTTTTAAGTGTATTCAGTTAAAACCAAGCCAAAATTTTCAAAATGCGTTTTGATTGTTTTAAGTTATGCCACCAACAAAAACCATCGCCATCGTCGCTGCATCATCGCGACCCAAAACCACCACCTTGTAGCCACAACCGTTGCACACCACCGCTACAACCACAACCACCACACACCACCTCCATAGCCACAATCACGACCCAAAACCATCGCACACCATGCACCCAAAACTACCCACACCACCACCACATTCATAATTGCCACACACCACCACTGTAGCCACAACCGCAACCCAAAAGTGTCATACACCATGCACACCACCGGCAGCCACAACCGTTGCACACTACCGCCATAGCCACAACTACGACCCAAAACCATCGCATACCATGCACCCAACCACCGCACCTAAACCAACCACCACGTCAAAAAAAAGAGGAAGAAATTGAAGATCGTACACCACCACTGCTAGTCGCGACTACTCCGCCGTGGTCTTCGGTGCTGATGGCCTTGCAAGGGAGATTACAAAGAGAGAGAGAGAGAGAACAACTTTTCCAATTTTTTATTTTTTAAAATATTTTTTCAAAATGACAAAAATATCACATTTTCAACAATCTCAAAAATGGACACTCAAAATACAAAACTCAAAACTAAAACACGAAGAGAAGTGTCCCTAAGTTTTTATTTAATGCGGACGTTCGGATCTATGTAGCTGACATTTGAATCAGCGTATTTCAAAATTTTAAAATCGAGATTCAAACCATGTCTTCTTCATTTTTCTCCCCTATTCCTTCTTCACTACTTGTGTCCATCACTTAATCATCCCATTTTCCTCTCAAATCATCAATTTCTCAATCAAATCCAAAACCTATCTTTCCTTCTCCGATTTTCTCAAAATCCGAAAATTTTGCCGACTTGACTTTACATCTCTTCAAATTTAAGCATTTATCATGTATAGTGAATAGAGAAAGTGTTCGAAGACTACCATAAGGCATGATCCTCCTTCACTACCTTCATCCAATGGAAAACTGAAGTGCCGACAGTCCATTTGAAAAATCTCCAATTCTAATCGGTAAGAATGTTGATTTCGCTGACTTTACTATTGAAGCCACTACATTTCAAATTGAAGAGTATTTTGAAAACATGGGTTGGATGTCGATAGCTACTTTAGAGTAAAATGCATATCCCCAACTCACGAAAGAATTTTACAAAAGCATGGTTATCACTCCTAGGTCGGATGAAATTTCTTGTTTACTTAAAAGCACCCGTATTAACATCACCAAAACTCTCATTTGAAATGTTCTTGAGCTCGAGGCATATGGAAACCAAATTTTCTAAATAAAACACATCCTATGAAACTTAGTGCAAATCAACTCACTCGACATTGTTACGGGGAAAAAACATAAAAAAAATCACCAAACTTAGTGTCAATCAACTCACTCTACCTTATAAAGTTCTGGAAAATACTATTGCACATGTCAATCTACAACGAAAGGGTCATCGAGACGAAGTCAATAATTTTGACCTCTTCATTCTCAATTTCTTTCTAGTTGGATGGAAATTAGACTTTCCAACCATTGCCATTGGTCTCATGAAGCTTGTTCAATCCACTTGACTCGTCAAAGCTTTACCTTATGGCATGTTTCTTACAATTTCTTTTTAGCATTTTGAAATCCCTTTGCATGATAAGACCTTTGTTTAACTTTGTCCCACTAATACCATCAATATTCAAACTCTCAAAAATATGAAAATTGTAAAAGAGTATGGTGAATGGGTAGCTCATACCAAATGTTTCAATCCTACTTCGGGTTCTTCAATTATACCTTTTGAGAGAGATGACGACGATGATGTACCACACGTTTCAAACCCCCTCATAATATTCCTAGTTCTAGCGCTCCTCCTTCTATTGGTGGTTTCACATTTACCAACAATCACTACAATCTCTTTTAATGGTCACTTCGATTCACCCACATCCTACGTTGAAGGATTAGCCGAATTACTCCATCAAGTACTCATTCGATAGGATGCTATGTAAGCTCAACTCAATGACTTCTATGCTTAATTTGACTTCTATGCTATATTTTAATATTTTTCTTTAAAAAAAAAAAGAGGATTAAAATGAAATAAGTTTTAAAAATCAATTTTATTTTTTGGTCAAATAAATAGATGGTGATAGAGCGCAATTTAGTGTATTGAAATTGGACTCTTTGTAACTCTTTATTAATTAGAATTTTTCAACTCGAGAAATATTTCTTTTGGATAAGAACATATTAAGTTAGACCCAACTAAAAGAAAACAATGATAAATACAATTTTAAATAGTTTATAACCTAATTCAATTTCTTTCTCTCGGTAACTTGTGTCTGAAACGATAAAGTTGACTTTGATGATGATAATTTTCTTTGTGATTTGATAAAGTTTAAAAGTAATCATAATTCTATTGTTTGAAATCAATTCATATCCAAATTTCTTGTATTACATTGTTTTTAAATTCTATTTGCGTACAAACTCAAATCTGATATCCTCAGGAGGAATCTAAATCATCGTACAGTATTAAAATATCATTTGTAATAAAGTTCCAGTATCTATCATCGAGTAAAATGTACTTGCAATGTAGAGGTGAACACGACTATAACAATTGAATTTTCTTTAAAAAAGCTTAACGTTAACCATGCATCTGAAGGCTCATGTAACTCCAAAAATCATCAACAAACATTAGATAGAGTATAAACAAAAAAAAATTGTACTTTTAGCCTCCACATGCGGTCATCTCATTCGACTTGTAACCTCTTACCTCAGTTGACAAGTAACTTCCCCACCATCCCAATGGTAGACTTCTCCATTCTAATATGATAATATAGATGGCTTTGAGGATCATGAATACTTTTACCAAAAGATGGTGAGTAGGTGCATTTGTAGTGTACCAAAACAAAAAGACAGGTTTAATTGGGGTAGGGGGAATAAATTATAGGAAACAACTTGCACTTATTTTAGGAAAGGGCAAGGGCAATTTCACAACATAACGCTGTTAGCAGCAAAAGAGAAAGCTGACCATCTTTTAATTTTTTATTTATTTAAAACAAATTAATTGCAGGTTTCTGTCCAACTTAACCTTATTAAAAGCGACTTACATTTATTTCCACTATTTTTCCTCATGACGGGGCAAGGGAAATTTCAAAAAGTAACGCTGTTAGCAGCAAAAGAGAAAACTGGTCATCTTTTAATTTTTTCTATTTAAACAAATTAATTGCAGGTTTCTGTCCAATTTAACCGAATCAAAAGTGACTTACATTTATTTCCACTATTTTTCCTCATGAAGGTGCAATCAAGTCAACCAGTTTAACAAAATGGTCGAGGTGCTCAAGCTTAGTACTCATATAGCTCGACCCAGTCGATGAGTTGGTTAGATACTATTTTGACTTTTACGGAAACAAAATGGTAGGCACAGTTTCAGAACACAACAATCAAACATTTCAATGAGTAAACTACCTTGAACAAAAGAAACATACTGATGCTACCAAAAATCGTACCTGTTGATTTCCTGAGCTTGACGACTGAGAATGAGCACAAACGAGATCTTCCGGTACCTGAAACAAAGGCGTCGAGGTTTAGCCTCATCGCCCCTCCGATGCTTAAGTCAGAGAGAGAATAGATAGAGTGTCTATGCTGAAAAAAGTATGTAAAAGCGTACATCAATAGTTAATGAGAATGATGTACTTATAGGGGGCAGTAGTGGAGTTTTAGTAGGACTCCTTACCTTGTTTTTAGGTATTGTTTTTTGGGATATTAATAGACGTCTTGTTCTTATCCTTTGAGCGGTATTATTAAGA
>CAIGRH010039910.1:0-13258 GCA_903798295.1 Fraxinus nigra | reverse complement strand
GAATCCATATTCATATATTCGAAATTAACGACATGTTCTTGATTAATATAATATGCACATTATCGGTGTAAGATCTCCAACATTTTTATCCATCGCGACTTCGTTGACTATGAAAATAGCATTTGAAAGTAAAAGACAATTTTCTGCCGACGAAGCTTTTACCTACGAATATCTTAACATCTCCAACAGAAATTCCTGTCGTTGTGCTGCTCTTTTTTTAGTACTAGTACTCACTAATTAAAAACTGTAGACGCCATAATGGGATGAGTTTAATATTTCGCCATAGACCAAATATCACACTTTCAGGAAAAGCCGTGTATTCTAGTACATCACAATCTTGGAAGAACCAGTTTAATCATTTTAATTGGGATAATTGCAGTAAAAATCTCAAATCTTTGAAATATTAGCAGGCTTTTCCCAAACCTTTGATTTATTTCAACCGTCACCCCTAAACTTTCCAACCATTGCATGTGAAGCCTTTTTTTATGGTTTTCATCCATATTTCCGTCAGTTAACCAAGCAAATTGATTTTGACCCATTTTAGTAAGAGCAAAATGGTAACTTTGCATTTTATATTTTTCTAAATATTATTAACAATTAAACTAAAAACAAAAGAGAAAATATGTCCCACCCACCGCCGCTACCACCCCACCTTCTCGCCATCTTCACCTTCAACTCCGGCCTCAACTCCGACCAGCCACCACCCAAATCGCCAGACATACATATCACTAGAAAACCCTCATAACCATCTACAACTTCACTCGATGTCGTGCCTTGAACCCACCTGAACTTGCAGGAAAATTGAGCCAAACAGCTTGCTCAAGTCCCCAAAAAGAGTCGAAATCTCCAATTTCAGCAACAATCACGTCATGCCCAACATTCGAGGTAATTATACACATCAAGGCACCCTTGTCCATGGTCATCAATCATCCTTAAACACACAGAAACAAAACCAGAAAACTACATCTTCGAACACAACCACTACACGACTTTTAGATGGCTTTTCCGGTACAGGTGGTGCGACCCATGATTGCAGACAACCACTACAACACCTAATCTCCATAGTGCGTCCAATGAACATATGAGTCTTTCCCAATTTGACTTAAATAGGTACCCAGATGATGCCGGCACAGAGAAGGATGCCGGCCGTTTTTCTTTTTCTTTTCCTTTTTAAATTTTTTATTCAATTATCATTTTATTTAATTATTTTAATAGACATTTACCATTTTACCTCCTTTTAATTGATTAAAAATATGGTTAAAATTAATTTTTTGAGTTAACTGATGGAAAAATGGATGGAAAACATCCAGAAGGGCCTCACATGCAATGATTGAAAATGTTAGGATTGACGGCTCCAACAAATCAAAAGTTTGTGGAAAGTTTGCTAATGTTTCAAAGGTTTAGAGCTTTTACTGCAATTATCCATTTTAATTGATATATAAGTGGTTTTGTTGGAATTGGTTAGGTGTAGGGGTGTGTGTGTGTGTGTGGGGAAAAATAATTTTCGTGTCAATTTCGACCATATATATGGACTTGATCCGATATTCAAATTATGAAAATGAATAGACTAATTGTTCTACTCGTCGAATAGATCATTGTGGTATATTTGAAATTTCCAAACCAATTCTGGGTGAATGAAAAATTATAGTCTAAAGTTGGAAGAAAAAAGGAGAGGAAATTGGCTAGTTATTTATCAAACTCTGTCGCTCGCCTAATGCTCAAGCGACTGGCGAGCGACAAAGTCTGTTTTTTATGCTTGAGCGATGCAAGGGTAACATGCCAGCGACAACAAAAGCTGCAACCCTTAGCAAAGGCTACTGAGTTTTTAGGCGCAGTACTTTACTCACAACATTTCCTCATCTATAAATTAAAAAATTGGGACGTCCATTTGATCATCCCAATGATAAGAAATAATAGCATAACATAAAAATTCCATATTTTCTTAGTCAAAACTTTGCATAAAAGTTGTTTTCCATTTCATTCAAAAGAAGTACAATAATCTAATTTTGGTTCGTTGAATCTTATGTTTTGGAGTACTATTAACACAAGAAGATTGTTATTATATCTTGGAAGTTGATTGACATCATCCATAGACATCATTGTGGAACAAATTCGACTTTAAAACAAAGAGTTCAACTCTTGCCTCGACATTGCATCCATTTCTCTCGTCATTAATTTGGCATTATTTTTCTTTGGTGTTAATTACTCTTTTCCTTGTCGTTACTTTGTTCGATTTTTTGTAAGGTTGGTAAGTTTAATTTTTGCTTTAAAAGTCATCACTCAATTCAATTTTTATTCAAAAATTTTAAGTCGATTTTTTTTTTTTTTGGTTGAGTGATAACTTTATATTTCATTTATATTAGGATAAACTGATTTTGTTTCAGTTTAGCTTCTTCTACTCCTACTCGAATTTTGATTTTTTTTATTTATCTTCTATTTTGTATAAACAAAAATTAATATGATTAACAATATCGATACTTCTTTGAATGATATATCGAATATGGAAACTTTGGAAGGAATTGTACCTAACTTGGTTCCTATCGTCGTAATTCTTTCGGTTGTAGTTGCCCCTCCCACCGTTCATACTAATTTTGTTCCACATGGAGAGAAATCATAGAAGTTTAGTGGGGTTGATTTCAAGAAATGACAGCAGAAAATATTATTCTATCTCACAACCCTAAACTTGGCAAAACTCTTTAAAAAAATGCTCCCACCGTATAAGATGGGAAAAATAGTAGGGCATCGTTGATTGCATTGGATATTTGGAAACATTCCAATTTCTTATGCAAAAACTACATTTTGAATGAGTTAGAAAACACATTGTATAATATGTATAATTCCATGAAATTTGCAAATGAACTATGGGAATCCTTGGAGAATAAATACAAGATAAAGGACCCGGAACTAAGAAGTTCATTGTGGAAAATTCTTAGACTACAAAATTGTAGATTCGGGAAGTACAAGAATTGCACGTTATTCTCCATGACATTCACACCGAAAATATGTCTCTAAGTGAATCATTTTATTTCAAGTTGCTGCAATTATCGAGAAACTTCCATCCATGTGGAATGACTTCAACAACTATTTCAAGCATAAGCGCAAGGAGAAATATTGAAGAACTTATTGTCTGGTTAAGAATTGAAGAAGATAACCGAAATTCGAACAAACATGTTAGGAGTCCTATACCACAAGTTAAGGCTAATGTGGTGGACTAAAATAACAAAAGAAAGAAAAGAAAGCATTTCATTGAACCATCTAAGGAAAATGCAAAGAAATTCAAGGGCAGTTGCCATAATTGTGGAAATGCCAAACATCGATATGTTAATTGTTGTCAATCTAAGAAGCAAACACAAGTGAATATCACCGAATCTAAAGCAATATCTAATGGTTTATCATATATAAATTTGTCGGCTGTTATTTCAGAATGCAATAATATTGGAAATCCATGTAATAGTGGGTGGAAAAGGGTGCTACCCATCACATTTGTGCCGACAAAGGCATGTTCTCATCCTACACTGTAACTAATGATGAGAAGTTGTTTATGGGAAACCCTTCAAGTTCAAATGTTGAAGAATAAGGCAAAGTAATTTTAAAGATGTCATCGGGCAAGGAACTTAGCCTTAACAATATTCTTCATGTGCCAATATTCGCAAGAACTTAGTGTCGGGTTCTTTGTTAAGTAAGAATGATTTTAAATTAATCTTTATATCGGATAAGTTTATACTTACCAAGAATAATATGTATGTGGGCAAAGACTATATAAAAGATGGATTATTCAAGATGAATGTTCTTACGGTTGTACCAAACAATTTAAGGAATAAAATATCTTCTTCTACTTCTATTCTTAAGTCGTCTAATTTATGACATCATAGATTAGGACATGTAAACTTCAATTTTATACACAAATTAATGAATTGGAGTTCACTACCTAATATGCATTTTAATACAAATGGAAAATGCGAAATTTGTATAGAGGCTAAGTTAGCCAAAGTGTCGTTTCATTCAGTTGAACGAAGCACAACACCTTTAAAACTTATTCACACCTATATATGTGATTTAAAGTACATCCAAACAAAATGTGGTAAAAAGTATTTCATCACTTTCATATATGATTGTATGAGATACTGTTATGTATACTTGTTAAAAAGTAAAGATGAAGCTTTAGAAGTGTTTAAGCATAATAAAATTGAAGTTAAAAACCAACTTGGTAAATGAATAAAAACAATTTGTACTAATTGAGGTGGAGAATATGTTGCACCGTTTGAAGAAATTTGATCAAAGTCTGGAATTATTCATCAAACAACAGCATCATACTCACCTCAATCTAACGGTGTTACTGAACGCAAAACCCGAACACTGAAGGAAATGATGAATGCAATGTCAATTAATTTAGGCTTACCTCAAAACTTGTTGGGGGGAGAGAAGTTATACTTTCAACAAATCATTACCCTATGAGTTATGTAAATGTCGAAAATCTTCCTACAAATATCTTAAAATGTTGGAGTGGTTGGTAAAGGTACAAATACCTAAACATAAACAAGTAAAGATTGAACGTAAGACAATTGATTGTGTTTCTATTGGATATGCGAACAATACTAATACATATCAATTTTAGGTTCATAAATTTGAAATACTTGATGTACATATAGGTACTATCATTGAATCAAGGAATACTGCTTTCTTTGAAACTATATTTCCTTATAAAGGGAAAGAACTAAGTTCACACAAACGAACCTACGATATTGCAAATGAAGACTATCAAGAAGATAGTAATCATCAAATAGATGAAAAACCAAGGTACAGTAAAAAACAAATGATTCATAAGACCTATGGTCTAGGGTTTATAACATATCTACTAGAAAATGATCCAATGAAATTTACCGAAGCAATGTTCAATCTCAAAGGTCATTTTTGAAAAGAAGCGATTAATAATAAAATTGAATCCATCATGAATAACCATACTTGGAAAATGGTTTAACTTCTTCCAGGAAACAAAACTTTATGCTGCAAGTGGGTTTTCAAAAAGAAATTGAAATCGAATGGATCAGTAGACAAGTATAAGACTAGACTAGTAGCCAAAGGGTATAAGCAAAAAGAAGGATTAGATTTCTTCTATACCTATTCATATGTTATAAGGATCACATATATACCTGTATTGATTGCAACTGCAGCACTGCACAATCTTGAAATACATCAAATGGATGTTACTTTTCTAAATTGGGAATTAGAAGAAGAAATATATATAAAACAACCTAAATGTTTTGTTGCTCTAGAAAATGAGAAGAATGTGTGTAAAATTGTAAAATCGTTGTATGGATTAAAACAAGTACCGAATCAATGGCATGACAAACTTGACAAAAACATGTTGTCAAATGGTTTCAAAATTAATTATTAATAAATGTGACAAATGTGTCAACATCAAAACCACACCTAACGAATACGTATCATACGTCCATATGTTGATGATATGCTAATCTTGGGAAAAAATCGAACATTATTATCTCTAAGAAAATGGTGATAAAACATTTTGACATGAAAGATATGAGAGTAGCTAACGTGATATTAGGGATTAAAATCTCTAAAACACTTGACGGTTTGTCTTATCTCAATCACATTATATTAAGACTATACTTAAAAAGTTTAAGGTGTATGACAATAAACCAGTTAAAACACTAGTAAACTCAAGTTTACACTTAGCCAAAAATACTAGCGATCACATATCTCAATTAGAATATTTACGAGCTATAGGCAGGTTGATGTACATTAGCAATTGCACGTGTCCTGATATAGTATATGCAGTCAACAAGTTGATTATTTACAATTAATCCAAGTAATGATAATTGGAAAGCATTAGCCCGAATACTTAAATACTTAAGACACACAGTTAATTATGAATTACACTATTCAAGATATCCTGTAGTGTTAGAATGATATACTGAATATTTGATACAAAGGATTTAAATCCTAAAAGTGGTTATGTGTTTATCATTGGAAGCAGAGTTGTGTCCTAGAAATCATCTAAGCAAACCTGTAAAGCTCGGTCCACAATTGAATCTGAGTTTATTGCTTTAAATAAAATCGGAGAAGAAGTAGAATGGTTTCGTAATTTTCTTGAGGATATTCCATGTTGGGAAAAATTGGTACTCACTATTAATATACATTGTGATAATCAATCGGCTATTGCAAATGCACAAAATAGTATGTATAATGGTAAATCTCGATATATTCATCGGAGACATAATATCATTAAACATTTAATATCAAATGATATAATATTAATTAACTATGTTAAATCAAGGGAAAACACAACGGAACCTTTGACTAAAGGACTAACAAGAGATCAAGGATACCATATTTCTAGAGGAATGGGCCTAAAGCCTATCGAATGGAATCAATATAGCGGAAACCCGACTTTGTAGATTAGAGATCCCAAAATCTTGGTTTAATGAAACAACTAAGTTTAAAAGATTCAATGTTAAACACTTACTCTCATTTCTACAAACCTAAAGTGCTGGAATAAAAGATGTTCAAGGATAAGTATATACTTTTAATGATTCCTATATCTTGAAAGTAGACGAGATATATATGATACAATACTATAGGAGATCACCTATGTAAGTGTGAAGTGGGACCGCTTCTACGAGAATTTGAAGCTTAAATTCTCTTAAAATACTTGTGAAATCAAGAGTTGTTCAGAGTTAAAATGAATGCAACCATCAGAACCGAAGTGGTTAGATGAGTTATAGCGTTGGTACAACTGTTTTGACTTACACGAACGGTTGAATGATTTAAGATATCGTGTTCACCAATTAGTTTAGTAAATTTGATTGTATTCAACTAAGGAACGTTCAAAGTCACAAGCCACGAGTCTCTGTTTCTAACACTCGAGCGACGAAAGGGCGACAGGATAAGTATAGCGACAGCAAAAGCTATGACCCTTGGCAAAGGTTACTGAGTTTTGGGACACATTACTTCACTCACAACATTTCCTCATCTATAAATAAGACACTTGGGACGTCTATTTCATCATCCAAATGATATGCAATAATAGCATAACATAAAATTTCATATTTTCTTAGTCAAGACTTTGTATAAAAGTTGGTTTCCATTTCATTCAAAAGAAGTACAATAATCTAATTTTGGTTTGTTAATTCTTGTATTTTGGAGTGCTACTAATACAAAAAAATTGTCGGGCATTAATTTGACATTCTTTTGTTTGGTGTTTATTACTATTTTCCTTGCCAATACTCTGTTCAATTTTTGATAAGGTTAATAAGTTTGATTTTTTGTTTAAAAGTCATCACTCAATTCAATTTGTATTCAACGGGTTTGGCTATAATTAAAAATATATATATTTTTTTTTGTAAGGAGACTGTAGCTTTATATTGGATATTAGCACAAATCAAAGGCGCAATAAAAGCAAAAATATAATGAATCTAGTATTCAATCGTTGAGACAAAAGTAGCAAAGAAGCTAAAATGTCAATTAATCTATTCTTGTTTTTGGGGGAACAAAGTGACCCGAGCCACATCCAACATCGAAGAGCCACAATATCTAGACAAATTAAGCCCCTCAATTAATCTATTCTTGTTTTGGGGAACCCGAGCCACATCCAACATCTAGAAGAAGAGCCACAATCTAGACAAATTAAGCACCCGCTCGGTTCCGATAAAAAATGAACTTTTAGTATATTTTGATAAAAATTAATGAAATGTGTGGTTGAAAGTTAATCAAGTTGTTGATCACATTAAATGTATGATTGATATGAATTTGAAAAAAAAAATGAGTTTTAAAAAATGAGGACCAAATATGAACTCAATTTGTTGATTAGGAGTTAGTAGTCTTGAATTTTTGACCCATAGTCACATTCCACTTTGGTCACCCATGGTGCTTGGGCTTTTGCTCGAAGTATCTATCATGGACAGCTATGGCATTGATGTCTTCTCGAGACAAGTTGTAATCGAACATTAGGAAGGAGCAACAACCATCGCCCTTGAAACATCCTATAATTTTTTGCGAATTTTAGAAAATCTTCAATAATTATTTTTAAAAGTGTTTAGGGATTGTAATAAAGTTACGGAGTTGAAATTTGATTAGTGAAACTCTAGGAAAAAAATTGATAACGGCAAGAATTACCCTTGTAATTTACAAATGCAAATAAGATGCTTATCTTAATTGTTGTCAAGTCCTTGGAGGCTGCTCAGTTGGAGAAAATGTAGTAACTATTTGTATAATGTTTCTATTTACTTTTAGATGAGTAAAAATAGTAAAAAGTAAAAAGATCATTGAAATGATCTCCACATAGCACCACATGATTGAGCACGTAAAACCCGGTGAAAACGAACTTCCAGAAGTGGTAGTCGACACCTACCATTTTTTGTGAAAGATGTCAACACACACATGTCAGACTCGGCATCTCGGGTAGAAATGAGCATAACTTATTCTAGAAAATACTTAAATTAGATTCGTAAATTGTTTTATGAAAATTGGCTCGATATCTTTCAAATGGTATATTAGATGCTTGTGGATACATTCCCATCAATCTTGACACTATTTACTCTCCATGTGTTCAATGATTGATTCCCTTATGTTGATGATCGCTCTCCTATTTTATCCAAGTATCCCATTTTTTGTTATTTTTAGTTCCGATTGACCTCCAAGTTGTTTCCATGATGTAATATGATAATTATTAACACATAATCATTCATAAAGGAAAAATAACAAGAATAAATAGAGATGAATGAGAATACATAGTTATAATATTCAGAATCTTAATATCATTATAAATATAGTAGAATCTCCCTATGTGTGTACCGCACTATTTTGTGTTCGGATAAATATACATCTCGAGGCTCCCGATGGTCACTCTAGTAGCCAAGGATAGGATATTGGGATCCAACAGTCGTATACGGGTGGTGTTGGAGGTCTCCTAGTGGCCCGGGGACTACTAATCGTCACAAACTAGTAGCTTATATTAAGGTTGGAACTATTTAGTGATTTATATACCTGTGGACTTGAGTTTTAGTGACTAGACTAGACATGTTGTGGAATCCTAAGTTGTTATAGATGGACTCACAGAAACATTGGCCATAGCGTGCTTTTTTCCATATTGATAAATTTCATTTTATTAAAAATATAATTGACAATGACGATATTAAGTTGGTCAAAATACCAACATAGGTAAATCCTGCAGATGCGGGAACCAAGGTAATACCTATAAATAAGTTTTTAGATTAGTTAAGGTTATTAAATCTTGAAGAGGACTATTTTTCTATTTTTGTACAAGTAATAAGAGCAAATAAAGTTTGGTCTATGTATAAATCCACATAAGTACCGTCCCAAAATGTAGCAAAATGTGGAATTGTTAAAGATGTTTGCTGAATTTTGGAGGCCCAGTAGTAATCAATTATTTTGGCCCAATCTTAAGTGGCCCGACTGGTTATCCATCATAAAGAAGAATCTGGAAGTCAAAAATGTGATTTCTGCAAAGGGCATTTTCTTTTAAATCAAAAGGCAATCACTTGATTTTGAATACATGGCGTATTTTGGTCCCTTGGATTAAAAGCAAATGGATGTCTCTTATATAACCAAAAAAAGGTCAACTCTAGGGTTCTAGATTTATTCATTTTAGCAGCTTCTCGTCTTCCTTACGTTCTCTTTGTAATCTAGTAGTGTTCTCTTAATCTTTGGTGATTTTGTGAGAATGGAGTGTTATGATGAACTCTTGTGTGAGATCATGTTTTTGGTGAGAGAGAGAGGGTGGGTTATTTCGAGATTTTCTACAGTTTTTGGGATGTATGCTTTTAACATGTGTTTGCCTATTTTTGGATGTTCTTAGTGGATTTGAGCGTATTCCGTACGGATGCTCAACGGGAATTAGGCGTTAAAAGCAGTTGTCGAACTTGGGAGCCTTTGGGTCAAAAAATCTTGTGTTGATCTTGTTATTTTTGTGTTTTCTTTTGATATTTTCATTTACAAATCAAACCACAAATTATTTTGGGACCAACAAGTTTAAAGTGATTAAGGGCAATGAACTCCCACATCGTCATGCTATATTCTTCAAATCTGGGGTTCCACATCTTGATTTGCTTTCAAACTTTTGCTTCGCCTCATTTCTTGTAAAAAAAAATTAAATAAATAATAATAATAATAATAAAATAACCTATTTCAGTTACAATAATAAAAAGACTCAAATTAAAACTATATTAATTAAAAACTAATTAAATAACTTAATTCTCGACAATGCCGCTGCCAAAAACTTGATTGACAAAATTCCTACAGTACACGGTATCGTAATCAAGAAATAAAGATTGAGTAAAGTATCGTCTTGAAGAGGATTACATACTTAATCTAGGTTCCAATTAATATTAACTTTAATCGAATAGCTAGATTAGATGGATTTTATATTTATATTAACAATTTAATTCTATAATTAACTAATCCAAGTAATTAATTGAAAGTGTTTATTAAACTCAGGTAATTGAACAAATACCAGAATCACAAATCCCTCTACTTTTATACGATTTAACATCAAATAAAAATTTAGACACATATATTCGGGTACCTATCATTGTTCCAAATTGGTTTAATAATATATTTAAAGTAGAACTAAATATATCCTTACCTTTGATTTTCCTATATTTCTATGAAATATGCAAACATACAAATATCCATTAAGTTACAAGAACATCAAATTGGATCATGGTAAGCATAGCATTATATCTTTATTCCCTATTGAACATTACAATGATTGGTACTATTTCCAAATTCTCGTTTCTTCTCTCTAATTTCGATAGAAATCACAAGACAAATTAATTAGTAGTTAATTAGTTGGAAAGGATTAAGTTACTAACAATCATTCAAAACCAAACATAAGTTTTAATGTCAAAATATGGAATTAATATCAAAACTTTAAAAGTAGATTCGACGTTATCCCAGCATCTATACAATTAGCGAATCATCAAATTAATTACAAGAACACAGGGTACGTAATTGATTCGACATCACCCGGATTGAACAAGTGGAAAGAAGCTGCGAAGAATCTTGAAGTTCTTGAATCTTTTCTGTGGATTTTTGATCTATCTCTTTTTATTCTTCTTTTTCAACCCAAGAAATAGATATATGACGGTAGGTTTGGATGTATTTTGTAACGAGCATCTATAAGGCTTTAAACGTTGTATATGCTGAACAAAGCTTCCTCTTTGGCTCTTCTCCTAACAAGAAATATGAATTTTCTAACCTAAAGAGCCTCATTGGCTTGAATAATTTGTTTATAATGAATTCCCACAAGCCTCTTCAAATTGTTGGACTTAGGTATGTACTTACAGAATTATTAGGTGAGATCGCACCTCTTTCACCACAGTGATCCCAGTGGTGATGTTTCTGCTTATGTGCAATTAGGTCCCCGGATTTCTTCCTTCATTCAGTTTGAATTCTTTCTTAGTGAAAATCTAGTTTTCAAATTCTAGCATTTTGCAATTTAGTTCTTAAACTTTTCGAAATTAGGAATTCGCTCATGAAACTTTTGATTCTCAATACTTTCAATTAATCAATTGCAATTTGATTGATCATCAATAGCTACGATTCAACTCTAATTAAGCTCAATTTAACCTATTTCTCACAGATTCCATCCAAGTACACCCAAATTGGAACTTTACATACAACTAACATAGTTTAATCTAAATTAAATAAATATCCGCTCAATTAATCATAAATAAGCAAGTAAAAAATCCTAAATAAGTACATAATATGCCCTTACCAGTGCTCATCAAAAAGTAACAATAAAATAAGTATCAGAATCAAGTGGTGATAATAATTAGCGAGATATGTCAACTCTTTTAAAAGACAATATGAACCTGATCATTTCACATCTTGAGAGATAAATGAGACGTTATCTAGGAATTTGAAGATTTCAAGTCCAAAATTAACCGTATTTCAATTTTTTATCACTTTTGTAGGCATCGATCGAAATAATCTTACCATATATAAACCTTTGATATTCAAGGGCCTTCTGCATCAATAAAATTAAGTCTACATTTTCATGGATCTTTCAATAATAATATGTGGCATATAGGTCAGGGGCGGACCGGGTGGGTCCTGGGAGGTTTTGATAAAGTCATGTTTGGTATCGATTGAAATCTAAATTTTAATCTAAATCAAAATTAATAATTAATTTTAATAACATATTTTATGGAATCCATAAATGTTTTAACTTTTATCAAAATTTACTAAAAAATTAATTTTAATCTCTTCTAAACATGGGCAAAATCACAATAAATTTGAATTTGAATTTTTTCTCTTACTCTCTTTTACTCTTTTCTTTGTGTCTTTTAACAAAATATTAACCCCTCTAATTTTTTTTAAAATTTATATATAATTTCTCTACAAATCTTCACTTTCCAATCAAATCTTCAAGTAATTATAATCTAAAAATCTGCATTTTTCCTATCAAACTGTGTATATAACATGTCTGAACTCATTATATCCAATGGGACGTATTTAACGAATTGTGTTTATTTGATTGATTATTAGTATTGAATATTAGTTATATGTTTTTCCTTTCGATTACTTGAATTGATTGTTTGTATCAAATACATTATAAGATTTTTTAACGTAAATATATATTTTNTTTTCGTCTTTTAACAAAATCTTAATCGTTCTAATTTTTTAAAATTTGTATATAACTTCTCTACAAATTATCACATTTACTACAAATCTCCACTTTCCAATTTTAGAACATGAATTTGCATTTTCTCCTATCAAACCGTGTATATAGAATATGTCTGAACTCATTATATCCAATTTGACTTATATTTAACGACTTGTATTTATTTAATTGATTATTAGTATTGAATATTAGTTATATATTTTTCTTTTTGATTACTGAATTGATTGTAGGTATCAAATATATTATAAGATTTTTAAACGTAAATATGAATTTTCTTGTGATGAACAAGACATTAATAAAATGATTCTTCGACATCAAATGGATGAAAATGATTAGCAAAATATTAATGAAAAAATATATTTTTTTTAAATGTAAATCTGCATTATTTTAAGTCATGTATGATTTATTCAAAAATTAAGAACAAAGTATTCGATTTGTACATGGTTTGATTGTGTCCAATAACCTAAAATGTTTGCGCTCGCCCATGATATATGTGGTCCACTTATAATGACTTAACATTAGTAATTAGACACCTCACAATTTGACGGTCTAGAATATTTTCAGCATAAAAATTGAGGTACTTTCATGTGT
>CAIGRH010039898.1:0-12221 GCA_903798295.1 Fraxinus nigra | reverse complement strand
TTATCTCCAATTAGTTGGGTATTGAACATCTAGCCCAATGAGTTGATTTCCTCTAAATACCCAACAAGGTTTGGACTACAAACGTTTGTGGTGTGGATTTCAACATTCTTCAATCCCGAGCTTATAGTCTATGAAGTTAAACAGACCACTGTTTTTCATCATCGCCTAGGGGTTATTTGGGCATCACAAAAATACGCATCAAAGGAAACAATATTCTCGTATCAATTAGACTTTGGATATTTTTGATTTATAAAGAGACGGGACAAGTACTTCATATTGAGATGAATTATTAGCGAGTGGCTAGAGTGGGAGCATAATTCTTTCTTACACGGATTGCCACCTTTAGGCAACGAGAAAAAAAATGAACTTTTTTTATTTTTTATTTTTTATTGGCACAACACTTCACCATACCTTCGATATTTTTGTAATTGTGCCCTTCGCAACTGAATCTCCACGTTGGCTTCTAGTTCGAGGTAGAAGCCAAGAAGCTCTTGATGTATTGAAAAAATATGCAAAATCTCATCACAAGTTACCTCCATATCTAAGTCTTTTTGAACTTTCTTCTAGTGCTGAGAAAGTGGCTGGTAAAGACTCGAAGAACCTATGAGCACTAGCTGGACTGCTAACAGTATGGCAATGGCTATGATTACTGGTTTTGGAGTTAGAGTTGGTATTGTGTATTATGGAGTTCAACTCAATGTCGAGAACCTAAATTTTAACCTCTACTTCACGGTAGCAATAAACGCGATAAAGGAGATTCCGGCTGTTTTTGTTGGCAGCGTGCTCTTGAGCTTCACCAATCATCGTTTGTTCTTCTCCCTATCGGCTTACATTGCTGGCATTTCATGTATCCTTTGCATTATCTTATCATGTACATTTCACTTTGTCTGCACTTGATTTTGAGCTTTTCCCCACAAATGTGAGAAATTTTGCAGTTTCTATGCTGCAACACTGCTAGGCGCTCCTATCACTCCTCTAGTTGTCTTTGGTTGACTGAGTCCTTCTCTATCGTTTCTTGTATTTGGGGTGCTATCTATTATCATTGTAATGTTAAGCCATTGTCTTCATGAGACTGGCAACTCCCCACTTTCTAAACCTTTGGAGCAAGAAGAGGAGGAAGAAAAGTTCAATGCTATTGATGAAGACATGGGAGGAATAAAACTGGCCAAGGAGATACAGAAGTAACGTAAGTGGATTTTAGGTACAATTCATCATCTTTTCACCTCTTTTTGTATATACTTCGAATACATTTTGCAACTTTAGTTGCTGCAGTTGCTCTAAAAGAAGACTGGAAGAGCTAAATTACAAGTACGCTAATGTAATTGATGATGAAGAAATATGCAGCTTGTACAGATATTTTCATACATAAGATTCAAGAAAACAAACACAGCGACAAAACATGTACTAAGATTCCTGTCGTAAAATTTGACGAAGTTTTATGCTGAAGGCTCGACTAGTAACAATAATACAACATGGGAAATTGCTAAACGGTGCTATTATATACTATCATCTGGTGATTTTTGAATAGATTTACTTAGCTATCTTGGCTGGTATTAAAATTGAAATGAGGCCCACAACTGAACAAATCCATTTTCTTGACTCTATTCCACAACTTGGAAACTCTTGCACCTTCAACACCACTATCTTTATGCTTGAAGTCCTTTTTCACATTGTCAGCATCACTTGCACGCACTTTAAAGCAGTCATCCAAACTCACCTGATCTTTAATCTTGACATCCTTTTTCTTACCCCCCTTCTTCTTTTCATCTTGTATAACAAGCTGTTCATAATACTCCTTATTTCTCTTCTCCAATCCATATATCTGCCCCTGCAGATCTTCAATCTTTCGACTCAGCACGAATACCCTGTGATCCTCCCTCGTCTTCAGTATACACCTCGCTAGTTCGGCAGCCTTCTTCTTCATAAACAGAGATTCTGTTACTAACCCTTTGTTTTCTTCTGCCAATGCGGACAATCTGTATCCCAATGTAGTGTTATCGTTCAGTAGTATTAACCTTTCCGACTCGAGCACATCCAACAAGTTCTTTTGTAGCTCTATCTTCCTTTCCGATTCAATAGACCTCTTCTCTTCTACGCTAAGCTCGTTCAATAGAATCTCATAGTCCACAGTGTTCATAACCATGTCGGCTATTAGCATTTCAACGTCCACTTTGGTTGGAAGTGGAATGGGAGGCTGGAAAGGTAATATACTTCCTATTTCCAAATCAATGACTCCCCCCGGGTCTCCCTGATCAGACCATTGATTTTCATCGAAATTCAAGGGTGAAGAACAACGACTGCTACGACGATGATTGTTCTTGGCAAGTGATTGGCAATAACGATCTGCCAAAGAGAGGTAGTCATTGTACAAGTCTTGAAGCAATGCCAGCAGCTTTGGCCTTTGGTGATAGTAGGCATTGGCCCTTTCTGCAAAACTATCAGCACTTTCTTTAGGGATTTTCGATATCAGTATCTTCATCCTCTCATCCAAATCTGAAATACCCCACATTTTCAATTAGATGATAATCTTGGCTTTATTTGTATAATTTTGGAAATTTGGATTTTAACTAGAACACATTTTTTTTTCTTCCAATAATTAACGTTCATTATCAAGAATGGACATGTGCTGTATATCAAACAGCAGTGACAGAAATGGGCCCCATGTGACAAGAAATCAAATCGAACATGAAAATCAATATTTGTGTGTAAAAAATGTTCGTACAGATTAAGACAATCTTGTGATTTTTCCAACTGGTTAAAAAGGTAAAAACTTTGGCCTTATCCATCCAAAAGGGTCGGGTATGTGACAGAGAAATGAGCAAAAAGAAGAATAGCAGATTCGAATCAAATTGTTTCTGCAAAATCAGGGATTTTGTTTGGTAAAATGGTTCAAATTTTGAAACTAGAAAAGGGCAGTTGGGGGGGAATTGGTCTTTGCAAGCTTTTTGAATTGAACTTTTCTGGGTCATTTGGGTTGAAAGTGACCCGTAAGAATAATTGGATACACTCGAAGCTAGAGAGGAAAGCAGGGTGAGTAGGTTTCATTTTCATTTTCATTTTCCGGGGACCCACATTTCAAGCAAGTTCAAATCATGAACAGATTTTCATAGAATTACCATGCAGTAAAATAAGTGATAAGAAAAAAGGACAATGAATACGAACCATGAACATGATGAAAACATAAGAATAAGTGATAAGAAAAAGGGAAATAAATTTTTACCAGCAATAGTGCAAAGAAGCCAAGATGGTTTAGTGAAACTTCTAGGGCGCGACGGTGCATCAGATGAGGCAGCCTCTGCACCACCATTTTTCTCTACCTTCTTCATTTTTGCTACCATTTTCGAAGACAAAACAGGACCTACAACACCAGAAAATTAATGCATGCATGCACCGGACTGACCTATCCTAATTAATGCTATGTATATACGTACACTAGATAATAGTGAGTAAATTAATCTTTTCAAATTAGTATAAAAACATGTGGATGCAAATGCAAATATCAATAAATGACAGCACCTGACCTGCAGTTGTTAATGATGTGCAATTATGCATAACTGTAAATATGCATATTATAGAAAATCACACATTCAATATTATTGAAAACTACTGCAAATTGCACATAAGCCCATTTCATGTTTAATCTTGTTCGACACCAAGTGCGTGAGTGTGTGTTCTTGGGCAGTATTTTTTTTCCCAGAAAACAGAGGAATTCTGGTGAACAAGTACAACACAACCCTGAAATTCAACTAAAATCTTGCGGAAACCACTGTGGACAGAATTAGACTAAGAATGCAAAGGGATGGAGCTTAAGTTCTTCAGTGATAAATTCTTACCTTTTGGTTGTTTTTTTTTTGTGAGAAAAACACGCCCCCCTGTTTCCTGGCTGGCTTTGAGCCTGGCCAAGAAACATAAGCCAGTTTATAAGGAGGAAAGGATGATGTAAAGCAGGTTGGCTAAGACAGATTTGAGTTTTGGCAAATCAATAAATGACACGTGCAAAAGTTCTTTGGAAATAGAGCCTAAAAATTAGCAGGCGATTGGGTTTAAATGAAGATATGAAATAAAGGTGTCATTTTTCATTATTGGTATGATAGTGCTTTGTAATTATTATTGAACTCATTTGAAATTATATATATATATGAAAGATTGATTATTCTAACACTTAAAAATTGGATGAGAATCATCTATCAATTTCGTCCATTGAGTGAAAGATTAGAGATATCTACAATCATTTGCGCCAATTCCACCTTAAGAAACGATGACAAATAAAATAAGAGTGTGTTTGGTAGATGTTAAAATCGGATTAAAATTAAAAAATTAGTCGTTATTGTTGACTTTTATTAGACGAGTGAGACCCAATAACAATTATATTTTCAATTTTAACTTTTACCAAACACGACCTAAGCTAAAAAGCCAAACAAAATTTTAAGCATTATCAAACCGAGTGAAAAAAACAGTGACTCTGGATTTCATTTTGAGTAACTTATAAGAAGACTATAATGATATGAGTAATGGTCTTTTGAAATGTTCGTGAGTAGTAATTATGAAGCGTGATTAAAAATTAAGCCCATGTTTGACAATTATTATTTGAGAAAAAATAAGTTTTGAATAATATTTTTTGGCAAAAGTGTGATTAAAAGTAAGAAAAAAATATTAGGTTTACTTGCAGGATGTTTTATTATGTCAATGTGCAATTGAAAATAAATATGAAAAAAAAAAAAATTGAAAACAATGGTGGTCAAATATGGGCTAAATATATTAGTGACACTGAGAAGTAGTGGTGGGCATGGGTCGGGTGGGTTCGATTTTTTCATCAACCCAACATGATCGATTTGATTATAATTTAACACAATCCAATCCGTGAAAATGTTGAAACACAACCCAATCAAGTATCGATCGGGTTGAGTTATGTTTGTCGGTTTGTGACAACTTGTCAACAAAACTTAAAGTATGTGAATCGGGTTGGACGGATTTATAATTGACTCATGACTTATATAATATTAGGTCTACATAGTTGCAATAACAAAAAAATCTAAATTATTTGGACACTTCATGTCCGAAAATATTGATGTTAAATTATATGAAGCTAATAAAAGTTTTTGGCAATTAAAATATTTTTGTATTGAATGTTTAATTGCTTATTCTATTTTTTTTCTTCATAAAATGCATTCTAGTCTTATAATATTATTCTAAGAGTTTCTATGTCTTGTGTCATATTGAAAACTTCTCGTGTATCGCGTTTGCGTATATAGATTCTAGTTAATTAATAGTATATAATTTATGTGTGGTTTCCTCAAACTTTTCAATTATTGCACACAATTTTCGCAATAAGAACTGATATTTTAATTTAGGTTTTTCTGAATATTGTAGATCTTGGAGGTTGTGCCGTTGTGTGAAGAAATAGAGTGACTCAATTTCGTCCCAATAACATCATAACACTTATAAAGTTCATAAATATAGTCGGGTTGTGTTGAGTGGATTTATTAGGTTTTCATGAGTTAACCAATAATCCGACCCGACTCGCCTACACAATCAACTCATCCAATCCGTGTAAAAAAAAAAAAAAATCGATCCAAACCGGTTGGGTTGGTTCGATTTTGGCGGGTTGGTTGAATTTTGCCCACACCTATTGAGAAGTGTTTTCAAGTCAACAAATTATTATCACGTCCTTGTATTTTACACAAATTTATATTTGAGTTCAACAATCAACTCATCCAACCTGTGTAAAAAAAATAAAAATCGATCCAAATCGATCGGGTTGATTCGATTTTGGCGGGTTGGTCGAATTTTGCCCCTCTCCTACTGAGAAGTGTTTTCAAGTCGACAAATTATTATCACGTCCTTATATTTTACACAAATTTATATTCGAGTTCAACAATCAACTCATCCAACCCGTGTAAAAAAAATAAAAATCGATCCAAACCGGTCGGGTTGGTTCGATTTTGGCGGGTTGGTCGAATTTTCCCACTCCTACTGAGAAGTGTTTTCAAGTCAACAAATTATTATCACGTCCTTGTATTTTACACAAATTTATATTCGAGTTCGTGCGATAGATATCATACTGCAAATCATTGCAGCAAATCTAACGAGAGAGGATCCCCACGTATAAAATATAATAAAACGCGACTTTATGAACCCTTCATCCTCTCCACCCTCTGCAAAATTGTTTCATTTTCTTCCCAAATTCTCTCTGAACGCATATACTCAGATGTCGTCCGTGGATATTCCTTCTAACGGAGGTGGTGGCGGTGACCCGCGGCAATACTACTGCTACCAATGCGAACTTACTGTCACCATCGCACCCTCACCCACTGGTGAACTCAATTGCCCTAATTGTAACGGCGAATTTCTAGAAGAATCTGACACTGCCCCACCCTCAAACCCGAACAATTCCGACTTTGATGATGATATCAACAATTCATTTTTCTCTGATAATTTCCCTCCCTCCGCGGCTTTGGGCAGCTTCCCCTTCGTCTTCTCCTCCTCCTCATCCTCGACTACTTCCACCCGGGGTGGTGCCTCCTTTCCAGCCGGGCTGGGACTGGAAGATCTCTCGACTTTTTTAGGAGGTGGCAGCATTGACCGATCGGGCCGATCTCCCAACGAATTCGACCCATTTACCTTTCTTAACAACTACATCAGCACTCTCCAATCCCACAGCGGGAATATTCAGCTTGTTTTTGAAGGGCATGATGGGGGCGAAGGCGTGGATTTCCGGCTTCCGACGAATCTCGGTGATTATTTTATTGGACCAGGTTTGGAACAATTAATTCAGCAACTCGCCGAGAATGATCCCAACCGATATGGGACACCACCTGCATCGAAGTCTGCAATGGAGGGGCTTCCGGTTATAAAGATCACGGAGGAGATACTGAGCTCGGATTCATCCCAGTGTGCCGTGTGTAAAGACAGCTTTGAGTTAGACGAGGGGGCAAAGCAGATGCCATGTAAACATATTTATCATAAAGATTGTATCTTACCATGGCTTGAGTTGCATAATTCTTGCCCAGTTTGTCGATATGAGTTGCCTACTGATGACCCAGACTATGAAAATCAGAAAATGGGACAATCCAATAGTAGTAATACCAATACCAATAGTAATAATAATAACAATTCAGGTTTGGGTTCCGTCGGAGGGGAGCAGGATGGAAATAATACTAATGCGCACACACCGAGAACGGTAGAGAGGAGGTTTAGCATATCACTACCGTGGCTTTTGAGAGGTATGGATTCTTCTGCTGAGACAAGCAACAGTGGAGGAGCTGGGGGTAGCGATGGAGGGAACAACGGCAACGATAATAGTGGAGGACCAAACACGGGTTCTGGAGGAGGAGGGCAGGCGAGAGACGACCTCGGCTAAAGTATGTTGGTTCTGCAGCTTTAATTCTTTTTCTTTAGCTTTATTGTCTGATTGATTGCAAGCATGAAATTTGCATGGAAAGAAAATAAGTTTCATGCAATCGAACTGTCTAAAACTTATTCGAATGGAAATTATTAATTAAATGTGTTTGAATAATTTAATTTTCACCTTTCAAAAAAATAATAATTTAATTTTCAACCAGGAAATTTTTATACTTGTCAATCTTTCATCGGTGGAAAGATGGGAAAAGGGATAGACTCGAGTGAATTACCTACCACTGCCTAAAGAAAATATTTTCCTTGTTTTCGAGGAAAATATTTTCTATGGAAAAAATTGTCTATCAAACACCCAAAAAGTAGAAACTTGGGTGGAAAAAGGACATTTTCTATGGAAAATGAAGCAAATCAAACACACTCTTAGTTTAGTTCTCTTGTATGTTTATACTTTATATCATGCAATGCAATGTGCTTTATATTGTAAAAGGAAATGTGGAGTAAGTGCAGTTATCATATGGAAATTCACATACTTTTAGCATGAAAAAACTATCTTTAGACTTTAGAGGGCTGAATATGGTTTTGATACATACTGCAACCTGGTTTTCTAATCTTGAACGTGTCATATTACATATAGTGGTCTGGTTTTGATATATACTGCAACCTGGTTTTCTAATCTTGAACGTGTCATATTACATATAGTGGTCTGGTTTACATTTGCAGCGATTGAGGAATGTTTGTTGATAAAAAGTTTTGTTACATTGAATTGACAATCTTATTAGGAAATGTGTATTGATCAACTAATATCCACCTCCACTGTGTCTGGTTTAAAATTGTTTGCTTCGTAATTTTCTCGGTATTAGCCATAATGAGCATTTCAAGAGTGTCTTAAGCTTTGTTCACTGTCCCAATGATACTTATTTCTGAATGTTTTGAATTATAATAGTCAAGCCTATAAATATGATGTCAAACTGCCATGTGGACTGGATCTTTTGGCTGTGACTAGAAACAAGTCAAGAAAGGTATGATTAGTTAGTGTCAATTGTGTAATAATTACATAGTGACGTCCTCATATAAGAGGGCCCATTTGGACTTTTCTATTCACGGATCCCAATTATGTGAATTACACATGGAAATCAAACTCTGGTCCTCGGTACATAATTACATATTCATCAACTGGGAAACTTGGAGCATTTGTATTCCGTTGCATGGAATCTTTCCCAATTGAAATTAAAGAAAATGAACCCCCGGTGAGAACTTGGCCTGTCTTGACACGAACCTCATCCCATCAACCTACTTTTTGAATCTTTCACTGAGAAGAGGAGAACAGTGGAGGAAGGTTGAACAGAGAGTTACTACCTCTGGAAGGAATCTGTCATGAGTCAATGAACAACCAGAGCCATTTTGACCCTTATTAGGTCTCCCTAAGTGCTCTGAACAACTTAGAGCGGGGCAACGTCCAAGATTTTCACTGGTCATATAAGGTTAGGACTTCTTTTTGGCTGGTGAAAGGTTCAGGCTAATAAACTTCTTTCAATAACTTCATTTCCAGAGTCAAGTGATTTAATTGATTGATTTGAAATCAAGCTTAGCCGCCTATAGAATGAATCCATTGTGCTTTTGTTAATCATTATACCGGAGAGTTTTATTCTTTATGCATTAGGGGGGCTCATGATTTGCTATCAAGATCAAAGTCTTACAATGCATGGCTTCACATTTAGTTTCACTTGCTAGAACGCGGTGGATCCAAGATTCTTCCCCATCTAAATTGAAGCCTGATTGCAAATGAAATTTAAGATTGTCTACAATAATGTTTCTAAATTTGTTTAATGTTGAAATGGCAAGTTATATGATAACTCTTTTTACTACGTGCTCATTTTCAACCACATTCACACAATAAAATAGATGAGGCGCAGCAAGGTGAGGCATAAATCTCATCACAGACCAGTAGAGTAATTCTAGAATAAAAAAGTGAAAAAATATGATTAATAAACCATCTTAAAAATTCATAATAAAACATTTTTTCAAAGTTGAAGTCTAAAGGTAATACCATAACAAAGTAGTTATATATTACTAGAATTAGAAATGGCTTAATAGTTTTCTATGTCATCACTACTACTAGGATCTTTGAGATAATCGTCTGCACATTTGATTCCTGCGTCATCCTTCTCATCAACAAGTGTCTCCCCTTTCTTTTCTATCATCTCTTAATTGTCACATTGCCTTCCCTTTCCATTCCACATTCCCTATAACGGTACAAAAAACAAAATTTCCATATAAAGGTACATAAGAGATGTTAAAAATACAAGATAACAAGACAAATATAGAAGGAAAGAATGAAGATACATATTTTAGGTCTCCTGTTATCAGTCGTCTATTGTTGAAAAGTTGCAACTTCATTTTGGATAGAGGTTTAATGTAGTGTAGTTATAGGAGGCTAGGGCATGCTCAGTGGCGGAGGGAGGTGGTGGCCAGTGGGTGCCAGAGATCCCACTGAAATTTGAGAATTTTTGTTTATACGACTTTTATTTAATTGTTTTTACTTTTTATTTTTAATATTGATATATTTTGTGTTTAAAATTAATTTCCTAGACCCCCACTTAATCAGAGTCATGGCTCCGCCACTGGGCCGTTCTATTTTATATTGGTTCGAATATGAAAATAAATCGCGAAGCCCTATGGGATGTAAAATCTCTCTCCTCACCGTCGCCATAGTGTGTGAGACAAATGTATTTTTCTTTCAAATATTTTTTGTCTTTTAGAATTAGGTTGTGTTTGAAATAGCCCCAAGTAAACCTTCAAATGTTCTAGAATATAGAAAACCAACCAAAAAAACTGAGGCCAACAATAAGAAGTCTAAAAATGACGAGACAATGAGCGCACACCTCACTAAACTGTTGCTCATGCCTGAGTTGTATGCCTCAGTAAATCAAGCTTTGACAAACAGTGCTGGAGCTGTAGCTTTGAAGTGCTTAATGAAAGCCTTGCATGAACAGTGCCTTAAGGAGTGAGCTTTGGGTGCATATTTTTTACTAATGCTTCTTATATCATGTGGGCTCACTTAGCCATTTAGATTATGAAGGCCAAATGGTTTTAGCATCGCAGTGTGCACTTTGCAGGACTTGATCTAGAAAATGAAGAAAGAGCAGTGCTCTAGTTCTATAGAATTTCATAAGACTGCTTGGTTTCTGTCATGCAGTTTCCTGGCCATGATACTCGCCCTTAAGTTACTAATTTGCAGATTAATGGTGAGAAAGTGCAGACTAAGAGCCTGTTCGGTACGACTTAAAATCCAATTAAAATTGAAAATATAGTCGTTATTGGGTCTCGCTCGTCTAATAAAAGTCAACAATAACGACTAGTTTTTCAATTTTAATCTGATTTTAATCCCTACCGAACAGGCCCTAAATGTGTTACCTCTCTTTCTCTCCATTTGGCCATGATACTCGCCCTTAAGTTACTAATTTGCAGATTAATGGTGAGAAAGTGCAGACTAAGAGCCTGTTCGGTACAATTTAAAATCCAATTAAAATTGAAAATATAGTCGTTATTGGGTCTCGCTCGTCTAATAAAAGTCAACAATAACGGCTAGTTTTTCAATTTTAATCCGATTTTAATCTCTACCGAACACGCTCTAAGAGTCTTAAAGTGAGCACGTTCTTTTGCGATACGTATTGCCAACCACACACTTCTTTTTTCTAGCCTCTCATGAAGTGGAAAAATGTGCTCAAAGAGAAATCCCTGGACTTGTTTCGATGACGTAACTATTAATTCCTGGAATGCTACTGATTGATGTGACTATCTACCGTAATTATTTTGGAGTCATTTGTTTTGCGCTCATGATTTTCATTGGTTACAGCAATCGGTGTTTCCAAATAGATTTTACAGAACCCTTTTATCGTAGCTATGACGGGATTGTTTTAGCCGATTGAGTTCTAATATCCTCTGTTTTGGCAGGGAATAGCTGATAACTGTTCTCTCTGCATGTATCAAATTCAACACAAGGGATGCAGGACGACTTCAATTCCAATTTGTCAATTTTGAACATCTTTTTGTCATGTCAGACTTTTTTTTTTCTTGAATTATATACTTTGTACAAGTGAAAAGAGAATATTTTGTATATAAAGCGAGTGATAAAATTGGGGAAATGAACAAGATAATAACCTTAGCTTTGCATATTGATCCATTTCTTGTGGCTTGTGCAACGGATGATGCTTTCTTAAATGGATGACTTGCACAACCTCGATTCATTTCTTGTAGGAACGTTGCCCGTGTTTGAAGTATGCTGGAAAACCTTACAATTTAATGATCAAAGATGATCATTAATTTTAGAGTATTTTAACCATATTTTGTGGGGTTCACAATTTTAATCACTTATTTACAGCTTATTTGTGTCAGATTATAATTTCAACTTATAATTTTACCCAAAGAAGCACTAAATTTCTGGCCTCATTTCCAAGGGTGAAAGCCATCACACAGTTTACTACAGGTAGCAAGAATTAATTTAGCTGCTTGATATGACAATAACTGCAATAGAAGGTAACAAAAGAGCAATCTCAACGCATTTCAAATTCCTCAACAAAGGTTGGCACCCTCAACAATTTAAATAACTCGGTACTATTAATGTAGGAAACAACATTTCAAACAACAATTTTGATCATATTAGTCAGGTAAGAAGCTATAAATCTGCAAAAATGATTATTCTGGAAAATTGGAGTCCTAAATGTTACAAGAAAAGAAAATTAAATAGTCTTCTACCTAATTTCTCCAGAGACTTGGCACTCCTCGAGTCTGTAGTCCAGGCAGGGTAGCAAAACGACTCTCGGCATCGGATATCTTGGCTCTCGCATCGATGAAGAACGCAGCAA
>CAIGRH010039897.1:0-26144 GCA_903798295.1 Fraxinus nigra | reverse complement strand
CAACATGCTAGTTTGAATAATCTCCCTTTTGACACCGGGTGGTGGGGGTCACGGCCCATAAATTTTAGACTCTTGTCTGACATAACGACGCCCATTGAAAATTACGAAAATTATTTTTATTCGTTATTACTATAATTTTTTTCATTTAGCCTTGTTTGATAATACACATTAAAATTTTCATTTTTATTCTTATACTCATTTTCAACCACATATTTTTAATAAAATAATATTTTTCATCACATCAATATTCTTCGTCAATCTACTATTTCAGAATACAGCCCATGTTTGGTTCGAATTAAAATCTGATTTTAATACAAGTCAAAGTCAAACAATCAACATTAACCATATCTTTAACTCTTAGGGGTTGCTCAATTGGTCAGATTTTGAATTTGTTCCCCAATGATCACCAGTTCGAGACCCCTCATGTCCACTGATGTGAGTACCCGACCATAAATTTCAGGGTCTCGTGTGATTAGTCGAGTGCGCGCAAACTGGCCCGGACATCCATGATTATAAAAAAAAATATTAATCATTTTTTATGAGTCTCACAACTTTTCAACCACACATTTCAAATTTTTTTATCACAATCTACTAAAAATTTAATTTTAATCCACACCCAACACTCTCACAATCTTCTAAAATAATGTGACTCAAACACACCCTTAACTATTTTCTATGATGTTAAAAATAATTTAAAAAATACTTCATTATAATTGCAACAAGTGTGTTAAATGAAATAATATATGTGAATAATCATGGTACTCCTCCGGCTAATTGTAACTTAAAAACATGGGTCTTTGTTCTTAAAAAATAGATGGCTTCTTTCTTTTCTTTTCTCTTTAGTTTAAAACACGTTATTTGCACGAAATTTTAGTCAATTAAGTTGACAAAATCTATTCATCTTTCTACTTTGTCTAGTCAAAAGAGTTACCAAAAAAATAAAAATAAATAAATAAATCTGCTAAAAATGGTCAATATTTCCTTAACTTTGAATTGCATAACAAAACGATGTAGTTATTCGATGTGGTTATATCATCTTGACTATTCCAATTTATAATAAATAAATATTTGTTCGAATGTAAATTGTTTTCCATACAAAATTTCAGAAGAATATTATATTATTACTCTTGAATAGGAAATAATCTGAGTCAGTACTTTAGAAAAATATTCTAACACTACTTGAAAATAAATATTATATCTATATTATTTTGTTATTCTTGAAAAAAAACACAAATTCACCTATAGTCAGTGTTCTAAAATCGTAAAGTGTGATTAAACGTAGAGTCAAGATTTCAAGTTTTATGAGTTTAAGCGAATCTAAACGAGGCTTAGGCATAATTTTTTTAATATTTTTTTAAATTTTTAATAATTTTTAAAATCATTTAAAATAACACATATCAAGCATATAAAATTATAAAATACTATATTTAGTTAAAAATTTCTACAGTTAATTAATTGTACAATTTTCAAGTTTTCAAAATACAAAAATTAAACTATTTTTCATAATTTTAATTTTCAACTAGACAAGTCTCACCTAATAGATTTGTACGAACTTCATACATGATTTTGAAGATTTCAAAAAAATAATGAGTAATTACATAATGTAGATCATACCGTAACTTAAATCTCATTTGACCATTTATTAAATAAAGTCATTTTTATTTTTGTAAAAGAAATCTTTTAAAAACATGAAATTAAGGTCAAATAAAAGATTTTCAAAAAATAAAATAAAAAACTAATAAAGCGCGTCAAGGAATACGAAAGAGATGAAAGAGAATTTTTAGACATTTAGCAATTGGCAAAAAAAAGTGCTCAGGTGTGAAGTGCTGCGTTTTGCTCAAATTTCGAATATAGGCAGTGTTAGGCGTCACCTAGAAGAGATTTTTAGAATTGCATATAGCCCCAATTTGGTAGGGATTAAAATCAAAATTTTAGTATATTTATATAAAATGTGTAGTTAAAAAGCTGTGGAATCCACAAAATGTCTAGTTAAAATTAATTGTTGATTTTGACTTTGATTAAAATCTTGATTTTAATTTATACCAAACTTGGGCATAATAGTATTTAAGATAATGTTATATTGTTACTCTTGAAATATTATAACATTTAACGCGAAATTAAATTTATCAATTAAAAGCAATAAGTCACATTTTAATTGTTTTGGATGTTTAATCAATCAAGTCAAATTACTCTATATTGAATTGCCGCAATAAGTAATTAAATCAGTAAATAACACTAGATTTGATTACGGTGAAAACCCTTAATTGGGTAAAATTTTGGGATCAAGCCAATAGTTACCATTGTAGACAATAAGAATTTACATTAGAATCCAGTCTAGAAAACCCACTAAACTTGTTGATCTAATTTCGGTAACCTCCAAGAGCCGTTGGAAAGTGCTTCACACATTGTTGTCTATGTTTTTTGTGGAACGCCTCGTTCTTATACTCTTTCTATACTTCTAGTTCAACCTCCCTCAATTTCAGCAACATTTGAAAGTTATTGAGAAAATACATTCCTAATGATATTGATAATGTTATATTGTTACTCTTGAAAGATTATAATATTTAACACGGAATTGAATTTATCAATTAAAAGCGACAAGTCACGTTTTAATTGTTTTGAATGTTTAACCAATCAAGTCAAATTACATTATATTGAATTGCCGCAATAAATAACACTAGATTTGATTACGGTGAAAACCCTTAACTGGGTAAAATTTCAGGACCAAGTCAGTAGTTACCATTCTAGACAATAAGAACTTACAGTATAATCAAGTCCAGAAAACTCACTAAACTTGCTAATCTAATTTCTGTAATCTCCAAGAGCCGTTGGAAAGTGCTTCACTCACACATTGTCCATGTTTTGTGGAACACCTCGTTCTTGTACTTCTAGTCCAACATCCCTCAAATTTCAGCAACATTTGAAAGTTATTGAGAAAATACATTCCTAATGATATTTCAAGAATCAAAAGGTTAATCTAGATTATTGAACGTGTTTTTGGATCTTAGAATGGTGTTATGAATATGTAAATAATGATCAACCACCACAAAAAATGTACTGGACGTTGACTATTTATAATATGAGGAGTTTAGGTAGTATATGATAGATAAAACTTTTGAAAACGCAAATTAGGATTTCTCGGACAACACCGTCGTTCAAGCACCGGCGAGCGAGGGATGCGTCAATCGAGCGAGAGTCGAGCGACAATGATTCCACTTTGGACACTCGAGCATTAGCTAAGCGACGGTTAGCGTAAATCGGACGACTCATTTTTCTTGTTCCATACTCGAATCTAAAGACTCCTAATTCATCTATACGGTTCTTCAGCAGATTCCTTGACTTTTACAGTTCTTTTGTAACAATCCTATTCTTTTACAGTAATCCTTTTGTCTAAAGAATTAACAATATAACTAAAAACCTAAAATATATTTTTGGTGAAATATGACTCTTTAAATAATATTCTAGAGAAATATTGTGTTAATACTACTAAAAATATTTTGCTCCTAATTCCCCAATAAAAGTATGAATTTATACAAATCAATGTTTTAGAAGAATATTGGATTGATGCTTGTGAAAATATGTGACTTTATATGCTATAGAAGAATTTTATTATTACTTCAAAATCAGCATTACAGAAATTTGCAGAATATGGACAACCTGTGTAGCTATGATCAAAATGATTATATCACAAGCCATTTTTTTTTTGGTAAAGAATGCGTTTTGGAATAGTGATTTGATGGAGAATAAGTAGTTAAAAAATAAGAAAAAGTTTTGGGTTAACGTATAATATTATTTTATTAAAAAATGTATGGTTGAAAAAAAGAGAGAGAAATACATTTTAAAAATATTGAAAATCAAACCAGGCCCGATTAAATCTTTTGATTTAGCTAATGCTCGTGAAGAAACATAAATTGTTATTATAATATAGTATTGTATGAATGCTTAAAATATGTGTTTAGTTTGAACTTTTATAAAAAATCTCATAAGCCCTAACATGAGATAGAACTATTTTCTCAATATTAGAGGAAAAAATTAGTAGTTAAAAATAATAATACATCATATTGTGCTATCTATTTTCTCATACTTGACAAATAAGAAAAGATAACTCATTTGCAAAATGTACTCCCTACCTATAAAAAGATTAATAAAATCTTAATTACCAACTATAGATGCTCCATCTCATATTAATGTCTTAGAATGATAAAACTATTGCATTGTAAAAATAATATGCCTGAAGCATTTTGGCATTCAATTCTAAAGATGCAATTTTTCTAAAAAAAGGGGCAAATAAAAAAAGATGATCCCACTTATGAGGCAAAATATATATAGATAACTAATTATATAACTCCATAAGAGGTTTGATTACTTGTTGAAAGTAGATATATCTCAATAAATTATGTTGTTACGAGAAATAAATAGAATTCAAAGGAAAAAGTTACTCACAATAATTTGTACACGATATACCACTTTATATTATGAATAGCGAGGATATTGAAATAAATTTGTCGAAACATATCAATTGAAGAAATGATTGGTCAAATAAAATGACGCATTCATATCAAAATTGAACTTATTAGAGAAAGCTGGATTTTCTTCTGCACCTATAGTCTTAACACCTAAAAGTGTATACTTACACGAAAATGAATTGAGAAAAATAAAATCATAATATGTGTTATACTACTTTTAACATAATGAATTTCACAGTGAATTGTATAAATAGATAAATTATGAACTAGCAGAGGCAATCACAAGTCTATATCCTTGTTATCTTGGTAATGCATAAAATTTATATACATACAGTAAATGTGGTTATAATAAACTCACATGGCATGACTATTAATATTATTCCAGAAGAATTTAATATGTACGAAGCATATAAAATTCAAGTAATATTATCGTGATGAGAGTAAATATGTGTTGTATTTTTATTTTTATTTTTTTTCATGCCTTGATTAAGATCTTGGGCCATTAAATTTTTCTGGTAAGATTTTTAATGAGCCAACTTTTAAAGCGTATTCAAATAAATTATGTACTCCTTTTCTTTTGTTAAAATTTTTCTCACACGATTTTTCCTAGTAGGGTTTTAATGTTGCATATTTTTTATGTAATGAAAATCGATAACATATATGACATTTATCCAATTTTTTTGATTTTAGGGTGTGTTTGAGCAACATTATTTTGGAAGAATGTATTTTGAAATAGTAGATTCATGGAGAATGTGTGGTTGAAAAAAAAATTATTGATTAGATGGAAAATATTATTTTATTAAAGAATGTGAGGTTGAAAATGAGTAGAAGAATGAAAATGAAAATTTTAATGTGTACAAAATAAGGGCTTACTCTTGTAATAAATTGTATACGAGACTCGAAAAGAGTAAAAATAAAATATAAGATTAATAAATATTTTGTATGAAGAAGATATTGTCTGGAATTGTAACAAGACAACATAGAAATTGTAACAAGACAACATAGAACATACTTTACTAGAATTGTGATATTGTAAACTTTGACGTCAAGACGAGATACAAGGATTTTCATTAATAGAACCTTTGCTCAAATTTTGTCTCGTTGAATTTTTTTTATAAGGTTTTAACGAGACAACATTTTATTACTTTAAATCATTTGCTTTCTTTTCAACTATTTGATACTGTTGTCCTATCGAGTTTTTGCCAAATAAGATTTTTAATGAGACAATTATTTTGTAAATAGTCATTTAAGGGCTCTATTGTAAATAAAATATTATTTCTGAATGATCATTCTAGTATTGTACGTATGCCGTCCCAATTGCAACCTATAAATATGGAATTTTGATTTTCAATAATAATAAAAAAAAGCACAATTCTATTTATTTCTTTATTTTTTTCTCTTTTTTCTTTAGTTCATAACCCATAAGAGCATCAACATTTGATAAATATATTTTGAGAAAAAAGAAAACTTGTTTATTATTTTATTTTCTAAATCTAGATTTATATTTTGGGTTAAATTTATTCAAGTGAAGAGTACACGTAATCCACCACTTTCATTCATACTGCATTTCGTTTTCATACGAGAATGACGTGTCTAGTCACCTTAACAATTTGATCCATAAAAAAGTTGGTGCTACATTGAAATTGTAGAAAATTACCATTTGAATTGTTAATCTTCCCTATTCAGTGTTATTTGTGTCGGTTTCCCTACTAATATAATGTGAATTTTGCCCAATAGGAAAGAATGTAGCTTGGAATGATCTAACAGAGTTGTACATTTCCAATCGTACAACACCAATAAGCACGGTTGCAAAATGCTCGGGACATAGTTGTCGTAGATAAACTTTCCCTAGTTATGCACTGGAGCGCCTAGCCTGCCATTGTGCCATTTTTAAGCCGGTCAACGTATGGATAATCCTCTTACATTTCGTTTATTTACATTAAATAAGGAAAATTTCATTATTTGTCCTCAAACTGTTGGCTGAATAGAAAATAAGTCCCCAACTTGAAAGGTGCAATATTCTCACTCAGCAACTACGAAACTGTCAAAGCCTCCATTGTATCGTTACTTGACTTTCGTGTCTCGTAATGTTTTTAAAACCAAACTAGACTACACATTCGATAAAATAAAAAATTGATCCATAGTCATTAACTTTCGAGTTGATGCTTGAGCTGATTTTCAAAGCATTGCTTCCGAGTCCCCGTTTGGTAGTGATTAAAATTTAAATTATAATCTAAATTAAAGTCCACTACTAATTTTAACCACACACATTTTAAAAAAAATCTGATTTTAATCTCCATCAAACAAAAGTTAAATCTATGAAGCTAGATTTCATTTCTCAACATAGGTTGATGTTCAAAGATTTAAAATGAGACATGTTAGTAAGAAAGTCACGTGAAGATTTAGTCCATGTTTGTTCTCCATTATTTCAATACTCTTTTTTCTATATACTTATTTTCAATTAAACGTTCACACAATAAAATATTTTACATGTAAATTCAATTTTTTTCATACTTTTTAATAACACATTTTCCAAAAATTCACCATTTAAAATAATATTTTTCTAAAAAAATTGGCCACCAAATATGTGCTTAAAACTCTGGGCGATGTCTAGATAAAATATTGAGGACTAGTCTGTTTATACTTTTTAAAACTCGTGACCATTGCTGTAAAATACCATAGATATAAACACTAAAACAAAACAAATCAAAGTATGAAAAATATCGGTAAATTCGGAGAGAGAGAGCTTCACCAGACTTGATTTGAACACAGTCCATATCTGTAGACTCATTGTGACATCCCATATATACACATTAAAATTAAATAATAATTAAAAAAAATCTCCACAGCTGCAAATAATTTTCTGAACAGTTGGTTTGATTTTTATCAATCAATTGAAGAATTGATGGTATTATCTGAGGTTTTGTGAAGAAATGGGGGACGGTCAGAAGATTTATTCTTCTAATCCAAAAGATTACAAGCTCCTAGAAGAGGTTGGATATGGCGCCAGCGCAACCGTTTACAGAGCAATCCACTTGCCTTCCAATGAAGTGGTGGCCGTCAAGTGTTTGGATCTCGATCGATGCGGTAGCAATCTGGTTTGTCGTGTTTTCCATTCCCTCGATTTTTTTATTATTAATTTTTATCTTATGCAGATAAATTTGAGTATGTATGGATGGATGTTTGTGTTTAATTCTATTTATAGGAGATTTGCGGTGGGGGTGATGTGTGATTGGGATTTATGATCTAGGTTGTGACTGTTTTGATTGATTTGACTTTTTCTGTGTACGAACTTTGAGTTTAGAATCTTCAGATATGTGATTTGAGATAGCTCTATATGAGGAACTATCCTTGTATTTTGGTTAAGTGACTTTGATGGTGTATTAGGATGAAGTTTGAAACTTAAGTTTTGAATATGTTAAATTGCTTGATTTTTGTTTGCTGGTGGCTGTCGATTTGAAAATGCAACACAACTGCATCTGATAGTTGTTTGAANTGATCTAGGTTGTGACTGTTTTGATTGATTTGACTTTTTCTGTGTACGAACTTTGAGTTTAGAATCTTTAGATATGTGATTTGAGATAGCTCTATATGAGGAACTATCCTTGTATTTTGGTTAAGTGACTTTGATGGTGTATTAGGATGAAGTTTGAAACTTAAGTTTTGAATATGTTAAATTGCTTGATTTTTGTTTGCTGGTGGCTGTCGATTTGAAAATGCAACACAACTGCATCTGATAGTTGTTTGAATGCTTTAGTTTGTGTTCAATAAGACCATAGATTGTAGTTAGAGTAGTGCTTTAGTTTGTGTTCAATAAGACCATAGATTCTAGTTAGAGTAGTGCTGAAATGTCTAAAGTTCTAATGGAGGGCCATTTGGAAAACCATTGTTTATTATCTGGCTTCCTTTTTTGAGTACCAAACCTTGTTGATCGCTGCTTATGGATAATGAATTATTGGCGGTGACCAATACAATGGGATAACTGATTGGATGCATCTCTTTCTTGTGAATCTCAAAGATAATAGTTATTTTACAGCTACTTACTTTGGGTTTGTCCAAAAGATGTTTTCTTCTTTATGCTGAAAATGGCTTATTCAGAATCGTATTAGATATATTGGTTCTTTAATTATGGTGATTTAGTTTGACGGGGAGGGCTATATAATCGAATTTTGTCCTGCATACGAAACAAGTAGTGTTGCCATATTTACAAAGACATGTCAGGGAAGAACTAAATTGGAAATTTGCTTTGCGATACCAAGTTTGCCAATTTTTTGTGCATATTTTGTAGCTAGTCCAACTTTAAATGGGATATACTTTAAATCAAGAAAATCTGGAATGAAATCAAAGCTGTTGTGAAAAGTCAAATATGGTAGGCTCACTTTCTAAATCGTAACTAGGAATATAAATAAATTATCATGCCAACGTGTATCTTAGAACCAATTTATCTATAAACCAAGATCCTGTGATGCTCGAACCCTTCGTTTTGGCCAGCATACCCGTGTCGACACAACATGACACGGATACGGGTATGAAATACGGGTCAGACACGGCAAATTTCAACCGGACACGATCGGGGGCGGAACCTGTTGAACTGCTACCGCCATTGTTGCAGTCTTGTAGAGCTAGAAACGTGGCACGCCAGGGAAGAAGAAGAAGAAGGGGTGTTGTACTTGGGCTTGCCTTTTGTTTTAACTTTTGGGCTTTAAAACGATGCCTTTTTTTTTTTTTTTTAAACATTGCTTTTTAAAAAAAAATATATATATTTACAATCTTACAACCTTATTGGTTGGGTTTATTTATCTTTTTCTTCGAATTTTACAACCTTATTAGTTGAGCAAATTACATGATGCTTATTATTTCTTAAATATGCTTTTGGTTCTTTTGATCTAGATAAGATCATTTTAGTTTTAAAAAATATCATGAATAATGTTGTTACAAAAATTTAAAATATGATTTTTCCAATATAAATAATGATTTTAGCCAAAATGATTGATAGATAATTATAAAATCAATATAAATTAATTTTTTAGAACAATTTAATAGCATTTTTTGAAATTAATATTTTTTCAACCCTTGACAAAATAGAAGTAATCAAATAATGTTTTTGATTAATTTTAGTTTCTTCGTTTTTTAAAATGTTTATACGAAAAGCTAAAAAAAATGTTTTAATAAATTCTAAAACAGATTATTTTTGTTCTAAATTAAAATTTAGAAAAGAAAAACAAATAAGATAACATGTTTATCTTGTAACAATTTACCACTTAATTATTATTTAACTTTTCTTTTAACATATGAAGTTTTTGGAAAAAAAATAATAATTGAAGTTTCAAAGACGTACTCACGTACTCGTGTTTGAAATTTGGACTCTTTTTAGCTCTTTCCCCGTATCCTCCATTTTAAAAAATAAAGAAATTCGACTAAATACTTACCCGTACCCGATACCCGTACTTGAGTCCGAGCAACATAGCCAAGATCCTTAAGTGTTTAACAACTGAATCAAACCAAGTTTGGAATCATGAAAATAACTTACGTAAATTTTTACGAGATAAGTGAGAGTCAACTTTTTGGGTGGACTGGTTTCAATATGGGAGAAAAAAAGCTAGAATTTGCTTTGGATCTTGTCTGAAGTGACAAGAAAAGTTTATTGAGTATATCCATGAGCCATTTATTCTAACTGCGCAATTGCTGAACTTTAATCTAGGTAGAGAGAAATTTTAATTGAATTCAGAAATGAATATTCCAAATTTTGCATCATCGCTAATGCTAAACAAAAAGTCAACATTATGTGAAATCCAAATATTGTACCACGATTGTTTTCACCAGATTCTATCTCAGACGCCAAAAATAGGAGTGATTTGTTATAAAAACTATTACCTATTAACAAACAAGAACCATATCTCCAAATGTGAACTTCTCAAGACCTTAACCCGGTTCTACCGCAATCCTAAATCCTGAGCATAGGGGAGGACCTTGGGACTTGCAGACTTGCAGTGACATGAATATCCTAACCTCTTGAGGTTGTAATATGGGACAAGACCACGAGGCATAGTGGTCCACAGATGAAAATGGACCATTTGGCTAATAATTTTGTGATATGTACAAATTCTTTCTCATCTTTAATTCATAACGATTTCTCTCTCTCTCTCTCTTCCCTAAAATGGCACGAAATAAAACCCCCTAATAAATCCTATGACTGGCAACATCCTCCATTGAAATGGTTATGTGCACTTTTCTTGTCCATGTATCCTTTGTTGTTGGGGAAGCAGCATACAATTGTAGATTTAGCTGCTTCTGAAATATTATGCTGTTTCACATCATTGCACCTTTTCAAATAGCTTTTGTACTTTAAAGGAGATAAGTGCTATGATAATTATATTATTATATGTAGCATGTAGTTTTTGGTTCATCTCCTTAGGCTTTTCACACAGTTGAAACTTATAGTTAATGAGGAACGGTGCGCAATGGTTTATTGTCAACTGACTCACAAGTCATACCAATGATCTATCCCACCTGCATTTAGGGCTTCCTTTATCTCACTGCCCCTGGAAGATTGTAATGAATCAAAAGCATGCCACTTGGGTAAACATATGAGTTGCATAAGTTGTTTTGCTCTTGATGCCGTGTCTCCTGGAGATGAAGATCCATGATTGTATGGGAGAATGTTATATGAAACCACTTGGAACATAATAATCATTCTTTCTGTATTTCTCTTCTCTTTTGAGATAAAGCCATTATGTTCAATAAGCAGGCAATTTCCCAGTTAGGTTCTGTAGAAATATTTTATTCAATTTTTTTATCTGAGTAATACAATCTGTGTTTCTGACTATATATGTATGTTTCATGCATTTATATTGTGCTATTATCTGCTTTGATCAGTCGCTTTATTTTTGTTTCCTCGTAACTCAGTTCCTGCATTTCTTTAACTTCTGGATTTATCACATCTTGCTATTAATTCAACATTAATGTGTCTGTTGCATTATAAATATCGGGGGCTGGACTTAAACAATGGAGACTGTTCATGGTCAAAATCTTTGCATCAAAATGAGTAACATATTGAATAATTTTGGCCTCTTTTTAATAGGATGATATTCGGAGGGAAGCTCAAATAATGAGCTTAATTGATCATCCTAATGTGATCAGAGCATTTTGTTCATTTGTTGTCGACTGCAACCTTTGGGTGGTGATGCCTTTTATGGCCGAGGGTTCTTGCCTACATCTCATGAAGATAGCATATCCTGATGGATTTGAAGAGTCAGCTATTGGGCCTATCTTGAAAGAAACTCTTAAGGCTTTGGAATATCTTCATCGTCATGGCCATATTCATCGTGATGTGAAGGTTAATTGATTCTGAAATATTTATCCTATAACACAAGCAAAAAAACATTTCCAGATTTGACAAGTTCATTTGTGTCAGCTTGGCTACTAAACTACTTTGCAGTTTTAGTAATATTTCATTTTGCAGGCAGGAAATATATTAATGGATAGTACTGGGGAGGTAAAACTTGCTGACTTTGGTGTTTCAGCAAGCATGTTTGACAGAGGTGATAGGCAGCGTTCGAGGAATACCTTTGTTGGAACTCCATGTTGGTATGGCTTGACATTTACTTTTTCTTTATATTTTGTTTTTTGAATATCTATTCGTTTTATTGATAGTTTATGTCTTCTGTCATCTAAAACTTTTGTCTTGATGTCCAGGATGGCTCCGGAAGTTTTACAGCCAGGAACTGGATATAATTTCAAGTGGGTTTTGTTCCTCTTTTTGTGGTTTTTATACAAATATTTAAAGCCTTGACAAAATGTTGAACAAATAAATGTCTTCATGCATGCATATACAAATATTGATTTTTTATATTTTATATTTTTAATTTTATTCTATGTTTTGGATATGCACATGATCTCTCAAGAGACTAAATCACAACTTAAAAATAATTTATTGTTATTATCTTAGAATTTAGTTAAGTTGTTTATGATGATTTGTCCAGTAATTCCTTCTTGTCTTAAGCACAATAGAGGAGATGAGAAGTGTTTGAGATTCATTTTGTATGGTTATACAATTTAACACTTTGACCAACTATCATGGGCGGACCTAGGACTAAGTTTTAGGGTGGCCTAAACTTTAGAAAAAGCCAATAATATTACATAATAGATTTAACACAAAATATGAGATTACCTGCTAAAATTGTGCCTGACAAGATTTTATAGAAAAAATTCTTCTACCTCTAAATTTAAATCTGTTTTTTCAGTAAGATGCCGCTCAGAGTAGAGATGCAATTTCTGTTTGAGCTTTATCAAAAATAGATTTTGGGGGAAAATGTGTTTTGGAATATTGATATTTTGGAAAATGTGTGGTTGAAAAATAAAGAAAATTTTTGGATTTACGTGTAATATAATTCTATTGGAGAATGTGGGGTTAAAAATAAAAAAGAGAAAAATGCATTTTTTTCAAAATGGAGTCCGAACAGGGGCTTAGTGTTTATTTTGTCAACCAAAGATCTTGTTAAGATTTGGAGTTCCATCTTAAAAGGTCAACCTTATTAAGAGTGGTAGCTTAAACCCTTGTAAATTGGTTTATATTTTCATCTTTATTCGATATGAGATTCTCTGTTAACATGGCCCCGTAAGATGGTGGTTCGTTTGAGCATGTCAATATTGAAATTTGTGTGCTCATTTTTTGAGTATTAATCGGATTGAATTGCTCGTTTGAGCTTAATGTGCTTTGATATCATGTTAAAACTTGAAATTCCTTTTAAAAGATCAACCTTATTATGATGAATAGTTCAAACCCTTATAAATTGGTCTATATTTTCATCTTTATTCGATGTGGGATTTTATCCCTTAACAGATCTATTAGAGTTGGCAACGATGCTACATCATGAGTGCCGGAAACAATAAAGATTCTTTGGATTGGTGCATAATTAATTTTCATATTCACAGGGCTGACATTTGGTCGTTTGGAATAACTGCACTAGAGTTGGCTCATGGACATGCACCATTTTCAAAATACCCTCCAATGAAGGTATGACTGTGCTTAATAGCTTGACTATGTGTTCATGGAGATAACTGTACGGAACGCTTTTAATTATTTAACCTCCATATTTGCAATAGGTTCTGCTTATGACCATACAGAATGCCCCTCCCGGGCTTGATTATGACCGAGATAAAAGGTTTTCTAAGGTAATCGTGTTATTTTTGTCTTCAGACATTATGTTGAATAATAGATATTATACATTTTTGTAAGTTGATTGTTAAGCGGTCTTCAGTTTTAAACAGTCCTTCAAAGAACTGGTTGCAATGTGTTTGGTGAAAGATCAAACTAAGAGGCCAACTGCAGAAAAATTGTTAAAACATTCTTTTTTCAAGAACGCCAAGCCTCCAGAGCTTACCTTAAAGAAACTATTTGTTGACTTGCCACCACTGTGGAAGCGTGTGAAAGACCTTCAGGTAGTTGTGCTACTAGCAGGCTTCTCAGGTTACCTGTTTTTTATTTTTTGTAATGTTCTTGTGAAAACATTGCAGCTCAAAGATGCTGCACAACTTGCTCTGAAAAAAATGCCTTCAGCAGAACAGGAAGCAATATCACAGGTTTGAAGCATCTCAAGAGTTATTCTACAATTTACTTTAATTGAGGTCTTCTCTTTTTTATTTCTGCTTCTTTTTTTGGGTTTTCTCTGCGAGTGTCTATCTCCTAATATGAAACATCTGCCTCAAGCGGTGGGCACCAAACAACGCCTTTGCATAAGCCCATTTCCTGAGAGAGAGAGAGCCAATTTCCTAATATATTTATATCTACTTATTAAAGGTGGGCCAGGATGTTCCAGGTTTCCTTTGCTTGTGTATAACAGTCCATCAAGGGGCTAGTTTTGCCATAGGAGTCTTCCCTGTCAACTATTGATTTGATTCGAATGCCCTCAATGGAGTTGTCTCTTCTCATTAAATAGTGAGATACAACCTTGATTACAGCCTACAATTGGGAGCTAAACAAAGTAATTTGTTAAACAAGGAAACCATACAACTAATTATTTCCTAATAAAAGATTTTGTATACATATATACATTGATTGCCTAATTTCCTATTCTTGTTGGCATATTCTTGCTGACATTCCTCCTCAAATTGATGCTAGTCGTTCAATTTGTCAATTATAAAACTGATGACAATGACGGGATGTGAGGAAGAGTAATCTCATGATGAACAACCGCTTCACAAATGGAATGACAATCTACATTAGTATGCTCGATACACTCATGAAAGATTGGATTGGTAGCAATCTAAATAGCACTTGTATTATCAACATGAAGAGAAGTAAGGGAAAGTCGTGGAACACCAAGTTCTCCCAACAACCCTCAAAGCTATATAATTTCAGAACAAATAGAGGACATAGCGCGATAGTCAGACTGGGTGAAAGACTTCGAGATGTGATCCTACTTCTTACCCTTTCAGGAAATAAGAGCATTTCCCCTTCTACCAACCTGTGGTAGAACGATGCGTATCCATACAAGCAGCCCAATCCTTATTACTAAAACCTAAAAGCTGTAAAGAATTCCTAGAAATATAGAACAAACTGCTGCCAGATGTACCTCTGAGATAATGAAGAGGTTGACATACAGCTACCAAATGTGATTGGCAAGGAGCACGCATAACGTGACTGATTTATTGGACTACAAAAGAGAGATCATGTCGGTAATAATCAAATAGTTCAAGCTCCCTGCAAGCTGTTGATACATTGAAGGATCAGATAATGGATCGCCACCCTCCTGGTGTAACTTCAAATTGACCTCTATAGGTGTAAGAGCCGAATTGTCGTCCTGGCTAAGGAAGTGAGTTCTTGGGTATACTTATGCAGATGCAGGAGTGTGCCAGTTGAACAACGTTGAACCTCAATGACAAGAAAATGCTACAGTGGATAGATTTTTCATTGAAACGAAGATAGGAGGCGCTAGTGGAGCTACTCAATCAACTTAAGAATATATCCTATAATCTCAATATCATCAACATACACAAGAAGTATAAACATTCCATTAGTTGTGCGAGAAGAGTAAGGAGTCGTGCGACTCTAAGTAAAAGTTAAATCTATAAGAGTAGTACGAAGCTTCTCAAACCATGCCCGTGGTGCCTATTTCAAACTGCTTTAAGTGACAAACCTGGTTAGAAGTAGATGAAATATGCCACGAAGAGTTGCAAAATATTTCTTCCTTTAGATCATTGGGTGAAAATGCATTCTCCGCAACCATCTAATGAAGCGAACATCCTTTTGAGATAGCAATGGCCATAACTGTGCGAACAGTAGTCATCTTGGCTACTGTTTCCTTTTGATTAGGCATCGGTTCACAGGTAGGAAGAGAAATCCAAAAACACCCTATCAGGTTAGTCCCAAAAACCAATAATGAGCTTCGCTGTGGAAGCAACAATGATAGAATTGCCCAACCAGAAATCAGTCGCTCAATCACCCAAAATATCAGAAAAATGGAAGAGTTCTGATACCATGTCAGCTATTGATTTGGTTCGATGCCCTCAATGGAGTCTCTTCTTATTAAATAGTAAGATACAACCTTGATTGCTACCTACAATTAGGGGCTAAACAAAGGAATTTGTTAAGGAAACTATACAACTAATTATTCCCTAATAAAAGATTCTGAATATGTATATACATTGATTGCCTAATTTCCTATTGTTGCTGACATATTCTCACTGACGTGCCCTACCTTTGGGGCTCTTATACCCCTTGATATTCCTGGTGCTTATCTAGAGGGAATCCCTGCATATTGTCATCAGATAGGCCTTGTAATTCTAATTCCTATAAAGCAGTTAGGTTCTACTAGTGATACTGGAGCAGATTGCTAGCTCTGGTCTCCTTATTTTATTGGTTTTTGGAAAAAAAGAAGCCATTTTTGCCATTAATTTATTATTTATTTATATTGTAGGAAATTAGGAATTCAGCGGATTAAGTAAGAGTAATCTTATCCTATAGGAACTGAGGAATTCAGTGGATTAAATAAAGTAATTACTGGGTACGAGGAAAGTGCAGAACCTGCTGGACACTTTTTGGTACCTTTCTTATCAGCCACTCCCACTCTCTCATATCTCTCTTTTGTTTGTCTGTTTCAGAGCGAGTACCAGCGAGGTGTAAGTGCATGGAACTTTGATGTTGAGGATTTGAAGCTTCAAGCATCACTTGTATGTACATGGCAATATCTTCCTTGATGTCACTGAATTTCATAATAAACACTTTTAAGGCTTGCATTATGGTGCACATGAGCTGATTTCTTCTTGTTTTGGCAGCTGCAAGAAGAGGATGATATACAGGAGATCAAGGAAGAAGATGGCTCGAATTTGTACATAAATCATAAGGTCATTAGTAACCTTAATATGATTATTTATTTAATTCTGTTTGACAGAATGGAGGTTTTCCTGAGGGAGACCAGTGGATGACGAATGGCTCTTTGTCCTAGCAGGTGGTATCTAGTTCTGGACCTGAAGTAGAAAAACCAGGGACGTCAAGCAATAATACTTACAGGTGATTAAAGGCCTCTATTCGTCATCATCCTCGACTTTTTCTTTTTCCAATATTGGTAACAGTCATTGTACCTTGGAATCATACATTGTCTTGTCAATTTAGATTTTTATATCATTTAAAGATTCCAACTGAGTTTGACCTTGGTTGTATTTGTAATCAGCAAGATATTAATCCTTTCTTCCCCTTGATATGGATTTCTGGCTTTTGATATGGTTGTGATTAACGTGCAGTATTGCAGTTATCGTGTGTGTATGCTATCCTCGATTCTGCATGAAATTTTCTTCTTTGTTTTACAGAGAGAAGATAAATGGTGCCGAGGTTCCTGTGGTTGAAAGTTTGAGCAAGAAGGAAAAAGTCTTTGAAAGTGATTTACCAGACTCTGATAATCAGGGGAAAACTGGTATAAACATAAGTGTATCGAAAGCAGAGCTTCCTTTGTTGGAGAAGGATAGTGCACTAGCTAAGACTAGAATTCAGATGGGGAAGCCTCGTCAAACTCAGAGTGGACCACTAATGCCTGGTGTTGTGCTTAGTCATTCCAAGTTAGAAAGAACACGCAACTTAGAAAGGTTTATTGTAATTCAGTAAATATTTCATCTGCTATTCTATCTTATGCTTCTGAGCAACATGTAACATGATTTTATTAGCATTAATACATTTGACAATAAATTTTTACTTGATTGTCTGATGTGCCCATATTCCTAGTTCTTTGTTGTGACTAAATGGTCATAATTGTGGTGGTGTGTGGTCATGGTTTCCTGCACTACTAAGTTAAGTGAAGGCATTCTAGTTAGGCAACGCCCTTATTCTGACAGCATTTTAGCATGCTATATACATGAATGAGTTGATTGTCTAATATGAAGAAGAAAAATAAACTGTTATTGGGGCCAAAGATATGGATTTTATGGTGGTGGCAAGGCTCATTTTTTCATCTTTAACCTCTGTTGACTTGTATGTAGATTTGGACAAAGTTTGTGGTCTCGTCACATATTAATTTTGATGACATATATGAAATAGTCAGAAAATAGTCATGTTATTTATTGAGAATGAGGCTTAGTATATTGTTGTTTTCTCCCACCTTAATTTTGGCATTGAAAAAAGCTTTTTATTGAAAAACAAATTGAGAATTAATTCTGTAATTTGTCGACCCACACTTGTACTTCTATATGATATCCATAAATGTGAGAGCAGTTTGATATTAAATGTTGTTCTTGTGTGTTACAAAAGCTGCTTGTCATTGTAGGATATTGTCTGTTTTTTGGTTACGCAACATGTTTTTTGGCACTTAGTTAGCTGGGGAATACCTTTACGTTGTTAACATCTTTGGGAAAAATTGTTTGTCAGATGTGAGATTGAAAACCATCAAGTGGTTGAGAGGGCTCAACAGGTACGAAAAGCACCCAGCTTTAGTGGTCCTCTAATGCTTCCAAACCGAGCTTCAGCAAACAGTTTATCAGCCCCAATCAAATCTTCAGGAGGTTAGTCATTTTGATTTTGAGTTTATCTACTGCTCTTCATGGAGAAATTTTAGTTTATTTCATCATTGGTTTTATTTTACCATTCTAGGCTTCAAAGATTCGATGGACGACAAGTCAAAGACCAATCTGGTACAAATAAAAGGGCGGTTCTCCGTAACGTCCGAAAATGTAGATCTTGTAAAGGTACAGCTTCATTCTTACTGTACTTATTTAATTTTGATGACTGTTGCTAACTTGTACAAATATACTAGGATATTCCATTAAGTACAAGTTCCCGACGAAATTCTCAGGTAGGAGGCAAACTGATTCCTTGATTTTGTGAAAATGATTAGTTTGTTTAGTTCCCCCTTCATAATCTGTTGATGTTGTCCTCAGGAGTCACAGCTAAGGAAGTCCGCTAGTGTTGGAGATTGGATTTTTGATTCTAAGCCGATGGTCTGTACACTGACTATTCTTATTGTTTATTACAGAATTTTTAACTGTTGAACCCCCCTCATTTTTCTGCCCCCTTTACTCTTCCAAATAAACATTTTTACTTAGTTTCTGTCAATCGTAGTGATGTATTATTCATCATTGGCTTTCAGCCTAATAATCAGTCCCCTAGGGAAATCAGCAGCAGCAATGTACCTGCCTCAGTTCTCATGCCTCACCTTCAGAATCTTTCTCAGCAAACATCAATTCAACAAGTAAGACCTTATTTTTGTATTTTTAATGTGGCTTCTATTATTAAAAAATAGGTAAACAAGCCTTTTTCAATCGGAAGCTCTCTATATTTATTTTCCTCTAATTTATTGCTATCTTAACGGCAGGATCTGATAATGAATTTATTGAATAGCTTGCAACTAGTTGAGGTTGCAGATGGTGAGTTGACAATCTTATTGTAGTATATATCAAGGACAAAGGCTTTGTATTGTTTAGATTGATGTTTCTATTCTTCTTTCAGCTCCTCAAAATGGGAAACTGCCTCCGTTACCTCGTGGAGCAGAAAATAATGGAAGCGTAAGCCCCTACACTGCATTTAATGGAAATTTCGTTGACTAGGTGAATAGATGATCCTCTCTTTGGATAGAGAATTCAGGGAGGAAGAAGGGAGATCTATATTTTATGATCCAACTTAAGTTTCGGATCTTATCTCTTTTAAATTTGTGTTCGTCCCATTGAAGTCTTTCCATGGGATCACTAAAATGTGCACAAGGAATTGCAACCATTCCTTAAAGTTCTCGTATTAGTTAATGTTGAACATATGCAATGTGCACTGTGTTACATGGACTAGAGGAATGAGTCTTGACAGATTATGTCATTCAAGAGTTGAATTTGGGAAATAAAGCCATTTTATGCTTAAAATGAAGGATCCACATGTAACTTCCATGATCCATGTCTTGAGTATGGAGTCGTCCAACATGGGTACTCAAAGTCCTTATAGTGAGTCCACTCAATATGTATCAGATCTTCTTTTATGTTGCAGATTCACTGATTAATACCATTGGATAATCATACACGTCATCATGGTAGCTTCCCCAGTAGGCACGCGATTTCATCTTTATGTGAGATACAGTCCACAGATCATTCTGTTGGTTCATGGACTTTCCAAACTAATGTTAAAATTCTCAATCTCTAGCTTGAGGTTCTTATTTTAATAGTCAATTCAGAGATGCCAGACTTGATGAATCTTGAGCCTGGCTCGGGCCTCTACATTTTACTTGGACTTAATTTCAGGATGAGATTTTAGGGAGTATTTAGATTATCTTTGCTTATTTATCCCCAACATCTATATTTCAGATGGTAGAAATGAATCATTATTAGTCATTGACTACAAAAGCTAATGTTTGTTTGATCTATAAGATTTCATCAGTTCACGAAAAGCATTGACCCATGTACAGGTTGAATCAGCACTTTCTGAAAGGGAGCGTATGCTGCTTATGAAGATCACAGATCTTCAATCAAGGTGTCTAGTTTAGAATTGAACTTGATAAACTTTACACATTTTTTGTTATCTGCCATCTTTTGCATAAGAAATTTAATTCCATCTCTTACTCTCCCACTCCCATAACCGGCACTTGCAGGATGATTAGTTTGACTGATGAATTAAATGCAGAAAGACTAAAATATATGCAAGTGAGTTTTCTGTTGTTTTTCATCTCTATTAATTAGCACACCTTGTTGTTTGTGCACAGGGATCTTTATGATTATCTTCATGTCGCAATTAATTTTTAAAGATGAAAGTCAATTTTGGAGAATGAACACACCTAATCCAGTCCTGCTATTTTTAATCATAATTTATGTACTCCTGGCAGTTACAACAGCAGCTAAATGCTGTATCTGGTCGAGGCGAGGATGGAGAACAAAGAGAATGAGATTCTTGATTAGATTTGTCCTAGTGTAAAGCAACAGCACCCTGTAAATTTGGGTAAGGTTTCAGTCTATGGATTTTATTTTAAGCTGAAGTTTGTTCCTCCCTAAGACTTGTTTTTTTCCTTCTGAAAGTAAGTGCCCTCTTCATTTGCAGAATCATGGGGTTTTTCAATTGTTCAATAAACTCAGTAGAAGATTCCAACCTTGCCCTGCAGCAAATAAGGAGAATGATCAGCCTTAGAAGATACAATTTGGTTCATTTATTTAATCAGTATGAAGAAACTCAGCCACCCCTTGTGCAGAATCGTGTGGACACCTCAGTCCGATTTGAACTATTTGGTTGAACCAGTCACCATGAGAAAGACATTAAATTTGTATTTTGTAGATTATATATGATGTATGCAACATGAAACTGTTACTTTGTTAATAAATAATTTATGACATACAATTAACTTTGTTATTCTTTCCTTCCATTTTTTTTTTAATTATTCAAACAATCTCGTTCCTTATATTCGGATTTTTCATGTACATCGAAGTCTTGGTCAAATTGGAGATTCTAATTGCTAATTCAGATTTCTATGGAAGGCAACGGGACGTGTTGAGATCGTGATAATTATTCCCATTCATGTCCCATCAGGTATTTTTGTCTCCTTATCCTATCATGTCCTCACCTATGTACACGTTGGGACGGGGCCACGGGTATTAGGTATAATAACATTTTTTGCTATCCCTACAATTTCCCAGTGGAACAAAAACATTAATGGGGCCAATAACATTTTGCGTTGAAATCTTGAGGTTAGACTTCAATACAACATGAGTGATCTTTATCGTTCTACTCGAGCTTACGATTGATATTCACTAAGATGAAAACCCTCGTTCTCGAGCTTGACGTAGTCCCGAGGACCAGCATTATAGTTTTTACAATACTTGGTGACGAACGTCATCGGAGTGAGTCCTCAATATATTTTGATCAACGTATGCTGTGTTATCGAGTGTTTTCCTTTTCCAAACTCAAAGACTTCCCTGTCTAAACACTGAGGGATCCTATTTGCCAATGATTTTAAATCTATCCAAATATCTCAACTCAAGACTCCGATGTCTAGAAGGAGTCTATATTGGTAACTATTATAATCGAACTATGACAAGACTTACAATTATTACAATCCAATACTCATCTCAAGTAAAACTTCTAAGAATCAGAATGTTTAGCAACCAAGTTCTACCAAGAATGTACTACCTACCTCAAGCTTGTATTCATTATTCAGGTACACTTTTACATAATTTTTTAGTCTATAACCTCACGCATGAATTCTTTCTCTGACTCAAGTATCGAAGGGGCAAACACCTGGATGCCTTTTTTCAGGTACCGAAAGATCTCGTTCGTACTCATTCTTAAGTCATTAAATTCGAAAATCAATAGGTACGATTTTTGGTAGCATCATGGCACCGTCTATGGGAACCGCTACCAAAAGCCATGGTTAATACACGTTCAGGTCTTCCTCTAGCAAGCTCATCTATTCCTAACCTACCTATTGTGGATCTACGAATTCATCAAGAAGAATAATAAAAAATAATAGCTCTCCAACTAGCAGCAATTATCGTGGGAGCATTCGAAGATAGGATTACAATTGGACTATTATACCTATGGGGCAACGAGATTTACCCCTAACACTCCATTCACACCTGAGGTACTTTCCTATCATCGTCTAGGCAGGTTCAAATTCCCCCCGCATAAAGGAGTACAATGGGATTGCTGACCCTATAATCATCTTAATGTATATACGAAGGTATTGAACTCCTCCCAAGCTCGCTCCTTGACTTCAGCAAGCTTAGCCTCGAACTCATTGGATTTTTACTCGAGCTCCAGCTTAGCGTCCTCGACCTTTTCTTTAGCTGCCCCACTTCGTCTCGAGCTCGACTCTCTTCGCTTCTGGCATCCTCACGCTTTTTCAATAGAACCTCGCTCTTAGCACTGAGATCAGCGATTCATTTGTCCCTCAGCTCAGCGACCTCCTCAAGCCCAACCATTTTGTGGGATTTGTCCATCCCTTACAAAGAGAGACCTTGACTAATGTTAAAGGTCTGTCAAAACAAAAGAATGAGCATAAACATCGAGGAAATTACTTAAACGCATTCAGAATAAAGTTTAATATTTTACCTTCAAAGTAAGAAACTTGGGGACCATCATCCCCTTGTTGAACCCTACATCGCGTCTATATTTAGCAACGATGCTTGAGACAGATGGCAATGCTCGAAGTCTTCCATGACCAAAGCTACAGAAGGAATAAGATTCATCCTCGAGGTCTACAACATCGGGGGTAAGACGATGAGGTAAGACCTTGGGAGAGAAAAATGGTTGTCATGTTGCTTTAGGGCACGAGACAAATCGTCGAAACTGAGAGGTCTTGCTGCGCCCCATCATGAACTCGTCAAATTTTGAGACCTAGGGCCTTTTCTTCCCCTTCATCAGGGCCACGGCCTGGGGGTGAAGAGCATTGGCCTTGGAGTTCACGAACTTGTGAAGGACTGAAGGATCAAAAGATATTTATGCACAAGCAAACAACTTATTAGATCGATCATAACATCAGGGAAAGGAGAACAAGAAAACTGAAAAAAGAAAACCCTATCCTCGATACCTCTCACATCAGCGAGGTCCAATACTTTGTCCTTGAGGAGGGCCCTCATGTCTGGCACCAAGGGATCGAGCTCCTCGAGCATCTTCCTATCTCGCTCTAACGACTCAAAGTAGGCCTGACCCTTACAACTTAGCAGCATTTGGAATCCCCCCACCTCAGCCAAAAGGGTTGTTCGGGATCTCAAGTTACTGTATAAAACCACCTATCTTTCCATCCCTTTAATGAACTAGGAATGGTCGGGACTCTTATGCCCACATTGAGTCGATAGGTAGGCAAAACATGTGTACTGGAGAAGTTTCTTAAGCTCAAATACCATTCAACACATGTCGAGGTACGACATGATGCCCAGGTATCAAAAGGCAATAAAGAAATAAATGAGCATCCTCTATGCGTTGGGCACTAATTTCTTCGGGCATAGTGAGTGCTTGACTAACAAACCTATGAAAAAGGGTGCAAGGGTCACCTAAACCCGACCTTTAGAGTGCCCCTAAAAATAACAAACTCTCCTTCCCGAGCTTGCACCATTCTATCCTAGGGATCGGGCAACCTAATGTTGCAGTTAAACATTAGACCAAACTCTCTAGCAGTTGCCACGGCTAGGTGTTCGTTAAACCTACAGTGATCGTCGATCGGGAAACTTAAACTCGTCGTGGCTTCGATACTTAAGTTGGGCGTCAAGAGGGACTGCCATTGGAAGAATTGGCCTTCCTAATTCCTTGCTACTTTTCAAACTACTAGAACCCTCGGTCATCCTCACTACTCAACATCTCTCTTAATGGAAACTGAAAGAATAACTTAAGGTATTGAGTCTTACATTAAAAATTACTCGACGCCCAAAAAGTATTACTAAGGAATGTGCTCGAGCTCGATCTTGGAGAGGAAAACTTACAGCAAGTGAAAAGTGAAAAATAATTAGTAAATAGGGTATTTATATAGGCATGGAAATGGGAGACCAAAGGTCGCGAGGACTGTTGGGTCTCGACACGTGTTGCACATCCAAGGCATCCTAATAAACGTCTTACTTTGCTTTGACCATTCAACATTCATTCTGAAGTTATGATATTGAGTAGTCCTAAGACCCAAGATACCATTCTCGACCTATGGGCATCCACTCCTAATGCTTGAGCTCTAAGAGTGCATGGAGGCCACTAATGTGGTTTTTATCGTTCTACTCAAGCTTTGAAGTCTTGAGGATCGATATTCACTAAGATGAAAACCCTCGTCCTCGAGCTTCAATAGTCCTAAGGACCAGCATTATAGCTTTTACAGTATTTGGTGACGAACGTCCTTGGGGAGAGTCCGAGAGATATTTTGATCAACGTACTATGTCCTCGGGCGCTTTCCTTTGCCAAACTCAAAGACTTTCCTACCTAAACACCGAGGAATCCTACTTGCCAAGGATTCTAAATCTATCCAAATACCTCAACTCAAACTCCTATATCTAGAAGGAGTCTATATCAGTAACTATTATAGTCGAACTATAATTAGATTTACAATTATTATAATCCAATACTCATCTCAAGTAGGACTTTTAAGAATCGGAATGCTTAGCAACAAAGTCCTACCAAGAATGCACCACCTAGCTCTATAAATACTTTTCTATTCATTATTCAGGTATGTTTTTATATATATTTTTAGTTTATAACCTCATGCATAAGTTCTCTCTCCAACTCAAGTATTAGAGGGGCGACGAAGAAACACATCGGCTCATTTCTTTTAGATATCGAAAGATCTCGTTTGTTCACATTCTCAATCGTGAAGTTCGAAAATCAACATGTACGATTTTTGGTAGCTATCACAATGGATGCTAACCTCTGACTTATTGCAGAGCACTCTGTTTAGGTAAAATTGCTTTATGAAACGTGCTTGGTTGACCGTTAAAATTAATGTGGACTTATAATATTTCAATTAAGGTAAATATGTTCAATTCTTTGATCGAGTAATAGTGGATTAATGACAAAATTAAATAAAGTTATCCTAATTGAGATAAAATATAAGTATAATTACTCGATTAAAATAAATTAGAGTGTAAGTACCTAATTGAAAAAAATTTAAAATAATTGACGTTCGAACAAAAAAGTACATTTTCCCTTTCTTTTTTCAATAGGTATTTCCTACCCCCACCAACTTCTCGTCGTACACCTAAAAGGTGTCGTTAACAAGGCACTGTTTCCCAAACGAGCAAGCTAGCTAAAATTTCCCCCGGCGCACGTTAGATGCCATCCCTCACCTTCTCTAACTCCAATCAATGGTTCCTCTCGGTCTCACTTCACCTTCTGCTGCTACCCTTTCATTGACACGCCCGCCCTCATTTATACCCTCCCTTAAACCCATATACACAAGGTATAACCAACTCAAAAAACTGAACCAGGTAAGAATAAATATATGAATGGATTTATATATGTTATACTGTATGTAGATCTTAGTTCATACAAAATCGTAATCTGAATTTAAGGCTTTTTTGTTTTTTTTTTGGTTTGATTAGAGGAGGAGGGCGAGGAATGGAAAGTGTAGGGCGGAGTTATCTGCTGATGCGCCGGTGGCTATTGCTATGGGCGCGTGTATTCTGAGCTCGCTGATTTTGCCAGCCACTCCTTTACCGGAAGATAGTGAAAGTGATTCGTTGATTGACTCTGCCGATGCGAGGTTTGCTGTCATGGGAATCATCAGTCTCATTCCTTATTTCAATTGGATGGTAACA
>CAIGRH010039893.1:0-11737 GCA_903798295.1 Fraxinus nigra | reverse complement strand
CGACGGACGTAAAATAAATTCTAATTTTTGACGGAAAAGTCGTAGCGACATAATTTAAGTTATAAAATTTACATTTTAAAATTCGGATCGCTACAGCTCCTTCTTCATTTTTCAGCTCCAGGTCCCTTCTAAGATCCTTTTCAGCTCCGATACCATGTTGGAATTTTAATGGATCGAAAGCTCTTTTAAGAGCTCTAATGTCAATTTGGTTTTGGTATACAGGAGAGTGGATAATCTTATACCGATTATTGAAGTAACCGGATTTACATAGCATAAAAAACGTATGAAACATAGAAATATTAACTTAGTTCTTTACAGAACAGATGAGAGGGAGAATACCTTTTAGAGACTACATTTTCTCTTCATTTACATCTAAAATTTTCATACATCTTGGCTAGATATATATATAGCCAAACTTCATAGACTTTTACAAGTTATTATCTACCAACTATTTTATCAACCACCATACTTACTCTTACACAACCATACTAACTTGTAAAATACACTATCTAGTCTAACTTTACATCATTTCATAGTTAGACATTAAGCCAAACTATTGTAACTAAATTACAAACCAAAAATACATTAGTTATGTGACAACTAAAATGTCACAACTCCAACACTAACCTACCACATTATCACATGAGTCTTACTGATATGCTGGATTATAATGACACATTAATTAATAATTAGAAAGGGATTATTATGTGAGAGTATGCATTTTTGTGTAGTTCATACTTTTCTTACTCCCAAGAAGGTGGAGGTCAGAGATTGTGTGAAGACAGTCTTGTAATTAATAGTTTTTTTTTTATCAAATATCAATTTTTGTGGTTAAATGATATGCTTGACAAATTGCGAGGCTTAGAGGTTTTTTCCAAACTTGACTAGCATTGTGGGTATCATCAAATACGTATTTGACTGAGGGATGAACTGAAAACAACATTAAAAAAAAGGACAGCTTATGTGAATGGCTTGTTATGCCTTTTGGGTTGAAAATGCTCCAAGTACCTTATGTATTTAATGAATTAAGTACTTTGGCCAATCATTAGAAATTTCATATTGATTTGCTCGATGTTATCCTTATTTATAGTCAATGTAACGAAGACCACTTGTTGCATCTGCTAGAGATTCTCATGGTTTTGACAGTGGCGGACCCAACATCGAAACTCAGCTCGGGCGGACGTTGACCAGTCAACATCGACGTCGACGTAGACCCTAAACCCTAAATCCAATTCCAATTCCAATTTTATTTTCCCCAAATTCCAAATCAAATTCCAAACCCTAAACCCTAATTCCAATTCTAATTTCCCCCAATTCCAAATCAAATTTCTCCAATTCCAATTCATAAATCATATTTGAAACAAACTGAAAACTATCATAAACCAAGATTTCATAACTCATAAACAGATTATAACACCAAAAACAAAAACAAAAAAAAAACATGAAGAAAAAGAAATGAGAAAACTCACAGGTCACGGCGTGTTGGCGAAGGTGTCCGGTCGGTTACAACGCTGTCGATGGTGGTGGAGAATGAGCTGTGGTAGAACTCGGCAGGCGGCGGCAATGAAAGGCATGACGGTGAGGCGTGAGACGGTAAGAGGCTGGAGGCGACGTCGTAAATCAAGCTGAACTCATGAAATAAAATAAGAGACCAAGTTCCCTGCTGGGCTGGGATATATATATTAGGGAGAATTTCATATCTAAGGTGTATTCTTTACCTCAATTCAAAAGTAAGATATATAGTCTGAAAATTTAAAAATCAGGTATGGATTTAATTAATTAAAAATATTTATTAAATAAAGAAAATAAAGTCACATTTTGTGATTAATGGTCACATATTCATAATTATAAGTTACAGATTTATTTACTGGTCACATATCGTCAAATTGTTTTATCACAAATTATTTACTGGTACGTCACAGATTATTTCGAGGTCATAGATTTTTAAATTAGTTGGTTACAGATTATTTTTTAGTCACATTTGTTGGTCACAAATTATTTTTCAGTCACATATTGTCAAAAATTTTAGGTCATAGTTAAATACTTGGTCACAGATAACCAAATACTTGATCACACACCACCGCCACCAGATTGCACCAACAGAGAGACACACCACCACCGTCATCATCGCTACAGCCACCATCACTCCCTTCACCACCAACAAACAACTTGCACGACTATCATCGCACCACCACCACTGAACAACCACCAACACCANCACAAATTATTTTTCAGTCACATATTGTCAAAAATTTTAGGTCATAGTTAAATACTTGGTCACAGATAACCAAATACTTGATCACACACCACCGCCACCAGATTGCACCAACAGAGAGACACACCACCACCGTCATCATCGCTACAGCCACCATCACTCCCTTCACCACCAACAAACAACTTGCACGACTATCATCGCACCACCACCACTGAACAACCACCAACACCACTACCCCTCACCACGACAACCACCACTAAAACACAACCATTTACAAACTGAAAACAACACAACCCCAAACACCACGGTTGTTGACGACACCAATCGCCGCTGCCCAACTCATCTAGGGTTTGTTTGATTTGGGCATTTGATCACCGTAGGGCGTTGTGTATTCACTGCACCTTCACAATCGCCACCAACCTAAAGTCAACTCAATCATCGCCTGCATGACCACCACCTTCGCGACCGCCACCATCACCTGCACGCCACCACCACCTTTGGTTGTCTCGCTATGGTGAGGGAGATCTGCAAACCCTAAGAAACCCACTTCCAAGGACAAAGCACACACAGAGAAAGTGGCTATGGCGCATGATCTGCGCGAGGTTGGACAGTAGCGATGGCGTCGTTGCTCGACTTTCCAGCAGTGGGCATTCCACAATGGCGACGGCGGTAAGGAAGAAGGTAGAGAGAGAGACAGATACGAGAATCATAGACGAGGAGGAGAATAGAAGAAAAATGATTTAGGTTTTGTTTGGGATTATGGCTAGGTTTTAATATATTACTTGAATTTTGGATAAACAAACTTTGCACCTGATTTTTAAAAAGCAAATTTTAAACCCCTGATTTTTTGTAATTTCCCTATATATTATTGGCCTAAGAACAAATGACCCAGCCTAATAAAAACAAAAACAAGTTTATAACAAATGTCCCAACCCAATATTATAACAAAACAAAAAAAGGGAAAGAACCCACCCCAGTCCCCAGCAGCAAAAAGCCAGAAAAGAAAGAATTGGAGAAGACGAACCAGTTGCGCCACCCGCCATCTTCTTCACAAAAATTATTCCGACAGAGCCTAGCACGCACAGCCGCCCCCCTGGCCGGGTGCTGGGTCTGCCACTGTGTTTTGAGAACTAACAAGTTGTATGTCAATATAAAGAAATGTAGTTCTATGACTAGTTAGCTTTTATTCCTGAGATTTATTGTCGCAGCCAATGGGATTCAAGTTAATGAATGCAATGTAAAGGCAATTCGAGAACGACCAACCCCTCCCACGGTTCTAGAGGTGCAAAGTTTTCATAGTTTAGCTACTTTATATCGGTGTTTTATTCAGGGATTTAGTTTTATTATAGATCCTATTACTGATTGCTTAAAGAAAGGTAAGTTCCAGCAAGGGAACGAACAAAGTACAAATTTCCAACAAATTAAACAAAGTTATGTACTATACATGTCTCAGCGTTGCCAAATTTTGAGAAAGTACATCTCTCATCACATAGGTCTAAGCAGTTGGATGCAGCTTTACCAAAAATTGAATTTGCTTTCAATATTATGCCTAATTGTTAAACTAAAAGATAAGAATATTGGTTCATTTTACGTATTGGAGAAAATAGGAGACCATTCATTATTCCTATAAGACTGATCTTTGTGCAGATATAAACATTTCATAGACATTCCATGTTGACCACATCTTTGAAAATTATCCAACACATGAATATTCTACCCATCAACAAGCTTGAGGTCGAGAATTATATATTAGTTCAATTTGAAAATAAATTCGTTTTTATTATAATTATATCGAGAATTACGTACAAAATATGCACTTATTTTATGATTATATTTAGTTGGTTAAAAGCAAAATGGAGAAATTCATCTTGTCGTTCTTAGATAGGGCAATTCCCAAAAGTTACTTGTGTGATGAGAGAGTTGTAGCGGAAGTCTCGTTCACCAATGGTGTTTTCTGGGCTCAGTATATACTCCAATAATGAACGACACATACAAGCTCGGCCAAAACCGAACCAAAACAAATGGAAACTCTGGTTTCTTAATAATACCCACTTAGGACACACAATAATGTTGTTATTGCAGCCACAAAGGCAGCCACACGGGCTAAGAAAGAAGGTGAAGAAAAGACACAATATAGGGAAGCACAAAGTCGACGCCGATTTCACCAAGAGAAGGGAAATAACAGTAACACACACGTAGTCACGGCAAGGGAAGGCATCATATATAGAAAAGTAATTAGGGTGTGATAATGGGCCAAGCCCAATACAAATAAGTGGTTAAGTGCATCACAAAGTGGGTCGTCCATTATAAGCTATCCAAGGAGCTGGGAGACATGCCATGAGCAACACTAATAAAATTAGGTTGCTTCAAATGGCTCAAATGGTTTTAGTGTTGAGTCGTTTCATTTTGAGGAATTGACTTTTAGTTCAGTAATTGGTCAATGATTGACCAACCAAGTTACATCATTGCCCAGAAGATCGTTTGACAACAATTTACCCAACAAACCTCTACCTTGATGTTAAAGGACTTGCAAGAAAAACATTATCACCCATTAGTGATAATTCCAAAAGGAGGACCGATAAAATTGGAAATTATTTATCTCCACCGATATTTAGAAGATCCTTGCAACACCTTAGTGTCCATGCCCGAGGGGTTATATTGTATTTGTACTTTTTCAAGTCTTACCACCTCTTGTGATACAATATTTCTAATAAAGTGTAATCTAACATCAATGTGCTTGGTATATTCGTGAAAAATAGGGTTTTTGCATAGATGTATAGAAGTTTGACTATCTGAATATACTACCACATAATCATTTAAAATATAAAGTTCATGAAGCAAACATCTAAACCACAAAGCTTCTTTAATTGCTTCAGTAATAACTGTATATTTTGATTCTGTCGTGAATAGTGCAACTACGTGTTGCAACTGCGATTTCCAACTAACGCAAAAGTTAGACAAAGTAAACACATAGGAAGAAGTTTATTTTCTAATTTCTTTATCCCCTATATAGTCCGCATGTACAAAATCTTTAGTTTTACACCTTCTTTATTAGCACCAAACTTTAGACCACATCACTAGTCCACTTTAAATACCTTAACGTCCGCTTTAAGGCTTCCTAATGCTTAAGACCCGGATTAGACATGTACCTACTAAGAGTGCTAACAGTAAAAGCTAAATCCGATCTAATACAAACCATCAAATACATAATAGATCCAATCACATTAGATATGGAATCCTACTCATATATTTTATTTCTTTTTCATCAGATGGAGCCTGATCTATAGATAACACAAAATAATTAGCTAAAGGTAATGTGACAAGTTTGTAAGCATGCACACCAAATCTTTTCAACACCTTTGAAACATAAGAGGACTAATGCAAAAACAAAACAGAATTTGACACATCTCTGTCAATTTCCATACCTAGGTTTCTCTTAGATTTACCTAGATCTTTTATGTTGAATTCACCATTCATCTTCTTTTNAACCATCAAATACATAATAGATCCAATCACATTAGATATGGAATCCTACTCATATATTTTATTTCTTTTTCATCAGATGGAGCCTGATCTATAGATAACACAAAATAATTAGCTAAAGGTAATGTGACAAGTTTGTAAGCATGCACACCAAATCTTTTCAACACCTTTGAAACATAAGAGGACTAATGCAAAAACAAAACAGAATTTGACATATCTCTTTCAATTTCCATACCTAGGTTTCTCTTAGATTTACCTAGATCTTTTATGTTGAATTCACCATTCAACTTCTTTTTTTATCTTGCTTATCCACTTAGGCGATGAATCAACTAAGAACATATCATCCACATATAGCAATAAAAACACAGTCATTATTAGCATCATCATTTTGAAAATACAAGCAATGATCATACTTACTCATTTGAAACCCTATACTGAGTACAAAAGAATCAAATATTTTATACCACTATCTACGTGATTGCTTTAAGCCATATAAATACATTTTCAAGAAGCACATATGATCAAGTTTTAGTTTATCTTTAAAAAATTTTGGTTGATTCATAAAGATTTGCTCATCAAGTTCACAATGTAAACAAAACTTTTTTACATCAAGTTGTTCAAGTTTCCAATCAAAATGTGCAACCAATGCAAAGTTGACCCTAATAGTGGCGTACTTAACAACCGGTGAAAAATCTCATTATAATCAACACTATCTTTCTGTGTGTACCCTGGCCACTAACCTAACTTTAAATCTTAGGGGTTCAGATGCACTAGTACATTTCTTAACCTTAAAAACCTACTTACAATCAACTATAGATATATTCTAGGGTCTAGGTACAAGTTCCCCAGTTTGATTCTTTTCTAAGGACCTATCTCTTCTTTCATTGCCATAAACCACTCTTCATCGCCTCTTCAAAGGTTTTTGGCTCTCTATCAACTACCTCATCATAGCTAGCATGAGCAAAAGCTAACTTGTACTCATATCCAAATCTTCTAGGTGCTCATGACAATCTTCTCTTTCTATCCCTAGCTAAGTTATAGTATGCGAAGGGATTCTTATCCTCATGGTGCTATTCTATCACTAATTCCTCTCCAATCTCCATCTCTAGCTGTTGAACTTAGGTCTCCTCCTCATTAGATGTGGTAGGAACACATGTACTAGGTTTTCCTAACTCAACCTTCGGATGATCTCTTTCTTTACCTTGTTGTTCTTCACTCACAAGTTCATATTCAATTTTAAGGTACGGAATTTTACCCTCATTAAACATAACATCTCTACTTACAATGATCTTAACCCCTTTTTTGCTTCTATCTCAAAACCTATAACCCTTAACACCCATAGGGTAACCTAGAAAAACATATTTTATAATTCTAGGTTCAAGCTTTCCTTACTATGATGAGAAAATGCGACAAAACCAAAAGTTCTAAGCACATAATAATCACTTAATTTACTAGACCATTTTTCATGAGAAGTATTACCATTCAATGTAGTAGATGGAGTCAAATTAACCAAATAATAAACAGTCATAACAACTTCACCCAAAAAAACTTTGGGACACTAGGACTTAACATCATGCAATGCATTTTATAAAGTATAGTTCTATTTATACTTTCTGCTACCCCGTTTTGCTTGGGAGTGTAAGGTTTCACTAGTACTCTTGGTAAGGGTATTATGAGAATTTGCAAGAGAGCACTTAGGGTCTTTAAGGCCACTAGAAGAAATGGCATATACATTACACATGCTGAGATGATGGGTGGTTTAAGTTCCACTATCACAAGCACTAATCACACATAGAAATGACACAAAATGTTAGCTCATGTTAGCGTTAAGTACCCTATAAGGTGCGTTTGGTAACGATCAGATGTCTGATATGCCATTTTGAGATCATTGTGTGCTTGGTAAATATTATAGAATGTCAATTGCATTGAGCACACGCAAGTCATCTAGAGTGTTACAATACATTCATACTGATTTGTGGGGTTTGAGGATTAATTCCATTTTTGGTGGTAATAAATATTTCCTATCTATTATTGATGATTTCTCTAGACGTTTATGGGTTTTTCTTTTGAAAAATAAGACTAAAACTTTTTTGAATTTTAAAAATTAGAAAGTTAAGGTAGAGAACTAGATAGGTAAGAATGTGAAATATTTGCATACTGATAATAGTCTAGAGTTTTACAATGCTGAAGTGGAAAATTGGTATAATGAATCTGGTATTAGTAGTTACTCTTCCCAATAAAAAGAGATTACTGAAAGGATGACTCGTACTTTAGTTGATAAAGTAGATGTAAGATGTTAAGTTTTGGTGTACCTAAATCTTTTTGGAGTGAAGCTGTTATGACTGCATGTTATTTGACCAACATGACCCCATCTTTTGTTTTAAATGGTGACACTCCATACGAAATTTGGTATGGTAAATGTACTAATTATTCTATGTTTAGAACTTTTGGCTATGTTGCTTTCTTTCATCAAAGTAAATGGAAAATTGAACCTAGAGGTAGAAAGTATGTCTTTTTTGGCTATCCTGAAGGTGTTAAGGGATATAGATTGCGGGATACAAGGCAAAAGGACGTTAGAATTGTCATAAGCTGTGATGTTACATTTAATTAGAGTAAGATGCCTTGTATAGAGAGAGAAGAACAAAAAGACACTGTTAGGGAAGAGTCTTAATTGAGGTGGAGCGAGTGAGTGTTCACATCCCCATTACACTGAGTGAGGTGGAGACTAATACACAAAATCAACATGATACAGAAAGCGATGAGGAGATTGTAAAGGACAATCCTATTTATCAAAACCTTCTAGTTGACTATCTATTGGCTAAAGATAGAGAGAGAAGATCACGTAAGAACCAAAAGATTATTAGACAATACCATAACTTATGCTAGTTATCAAGAACTAGTAGATAGGGAACTAAACACCAATGAAGAAGCTATGATGAGCGAAAAAAGTAAGCAATGGCTAGGTGCCATAAAGGAAGAGATGAATTCTTTTGATAAGAATAAAACTTAGGATCTAGTTTTGAGACCTACGGATAACTCCATAGTGGGTTGCAAGTGGGTCTATAAAGTTAAGGAGAGAACTAGTGAGAGTGAGCCTGTGAGATATAAAGCTAGGTTGGTAGCCAAGGGTTACACATAGAAAGAAGGGATAGATTGCAATGAGATACTTTTCCCCGTTGTTAAGTATACTACTATTAGAGTCATCCTTGTTTTTGTTGCTTACTATGACTGTGAACTTGAACAACTTGTTGTCAAAACTGCATTTTTCTGTATGTTGACCTTGATTAATAGATATTTATGTGTCAATCCAGAGGTTTTGAAAGTAAATCCAAACCTGATCATGTCTATTTTTTAAAGAAATCTCTGTATGGGCTAAAGTAGTAGCCACGTTAGTGGTATAAGAAATCTGATTTTTATGTACTTTCAAATGGTTTCAAGATGAATGAGTTTGATAATTGCTTATATTACCTACACCAAAACACTAATGAAGAGTGTGTATTTGGTACTTTATGTGGACGACGTGTTATTAATTGGACCTAACATGAAAGTGGTAAACAAAATTAAAATGGAATTAGAGAAAGAATTCGACATGAAAGAACTGGGACATATTAGGAGGATCCTTGGTATGAAGATTAATCGGGATAGGTCTAATTCTTGGTTGTATGTACATTAAACTCCTTATGTGCTTAAAAGTTTGAACAAAATTGGCATGCTTCACTCCAAACCTGTTGTGCCTATTGGAAATCATTTTATATTGTCGAAAGACCAATAACTTGCTAATGAAAATGAAATGATTCTTATGAATAATGTACCTTACTCTAACGTGAAAGGATCTGTTGTATACCTTAGGGTCAGTACTAGACCAGACTTAGCTTATACTATGAGTGTGTTAAGCAAGTACATGTCCAATCCAAGTCCCAAACATTAGGAAGCTTTGAAATATAGGCTTAGGTACTTGGAAAGTACTTTTGATGTGAGTTTAATATATAAATCTACTGAAAAGGGTGTCAAACTTAGATGTTTCATAGATGTTGACACTACGCCAAAAATAAGCTTTTACAGTGGCCAAAAAACACTGCAAAAGACCTTTTGCAGCGTTTTTCCAAGTGTTGGGAAGGTCGGTGTTGCAGTAGAGGGAAGACTTTTTGCAGCGTTTTTTAAACGTTGCGGTAGATCCCTTTTGCAGCGTTTTTTCAACGTTGCGGTAGACCCTTTTGCAGCATTTTTTAAATGTTGCGATAGACTTTTTTTTTATTAGTTATGGCAATTGAGTAATTGACCCACAAAATTAAAAATAACACTTTGTGAACACATTTTGGAATTGCATAAAAATTAATAATTTCTTATTTCATTATAAATTTTTGAATCAATACAAAATTTAAATGTGATACAACACAACCTATCTAAAAACGAGTAAGATAAACAATATAATTGTTTCATCCTTCACTAACTAGATTGCTTGAAGAAGTAGAGACAAAATTTTTTTGAATAAGCTAACAGCATTTAGATCCCAATCAGAGATCAAATTCTTCCTCTCGAAGAGCCATCTCTGCTGCCTATTCCTCCTCATCAATCGCAAAATACTCGTTCTTCTCCATTGGCCTAAACATGTAGAATATTACAGCATAAAATGCAAGACTTGCAATCTCCTTAGTTGCATTTGACACCCATTGGTACTTGTAAGCGGCGATGGTCCTGAGCGCAAACACCACAATTCTCGTGAAGTACAAGTACCCAATAACCACAAGCCTTCCCGTCGGTCTTTGACGTCCCCCTCAACGATCTAGTAGACCACACAGTCGGGAAAAGAATTGCACAGCAACAAATAATATCCACCAATAGGAAAAGCTGATTCCATGTCACCCAATCCTTAATAAACGGCCCAGTTTCCCCAATCACAATGGAAGCCACATTTGCCAACACTTGCAGCGGGATCACGATCATCAACATTTTCTTCTCCCTCTCCTGTAAGAAGGGCTTCAAGAACGACCACCCAATACCGATCAAAATGATCACAGTAAACAACAGTATCACCCTAATAAACTGAAAAATGTAAAACAACACATCCTATCCATGAGGGGTGCCTGTAACCTTCACATAATGCTTATCCTCAGCAACACATAGCAAATTCAATGCCTTCATAATTACCAAAAGACCCATAAGGGCATGGATTCTATGCACAAACATCCTATTTTTTAAACAAAAGGAAACCCAAAACCAGAAAAAAAAAAAAAACAGACACCTATTCCGCTTGGCAAGGACATTCCGCTTCTGAACCTTTTTTTTCCTCTGTCATCCCACTTGCATAAATGAGTCCTCCAAGTTACTTAGAATCATAGAGAGAATGCTATGGATCGGATACAGCAGTAAAAGCAACTACAATATTACCAAGTCACTATCTAAACTTTTTGTATGTTTACCAAGTCAAGAAACATTATTACCATCACAAATACATAAAAATTTAATCTTACAATCAGCTGCCAAAAGTAGAGCAGCCTTACTTCAAGTTTAGGAAACTGCACCCAACTGCGACATCTTAAAAAACGAAGTTTAAATAAAGAGAAGTACAGAAAAGAAAACCTAAATTCAAATGAGATATGGCCAATATAAGCTTCCAATCAATTCAGTTTATTCAATGGATATTGTAGTAATATGTGCTTTAGAACTGATTTCCACGGGACGGAAATATTCACTGTGAGTAAAAGGAAAAACATTTATACCAGGATGTGTAAAACATTTCAGTTTGAAGCAAGTGGCTAACCTCGGTATGAGAATTTCTGATTGTTTAACCAAACTCTGAATAAAAACGTAAGAACAAATCCCCATATCTCCAATGTCTTTTGAATTGTAGAATACGTTTTGAATCTGCTCCAACGACCCCCAGGAGCAATAGATACCTGTAAAATCAATTAAAGTTTATAAGAGATTTATCAGGTTTTTCCTTCTCCATTTGGGACCTCCTTATTCATCAAAAAGTAGAAGTTTATCCCAAACAAAAATAGATAACAATTCATTAAAATTATGCCAAGGTTAGACAAC
>CAIGRH010039843.1:0-14258 GCA_903798295.1 Fraxinus nigra | reverse complement strand
TCTAAAAGGCCTATTTGGGATGGTGAAGTACTGTTGCATATGCGTATTTCCATACTTATTTCTCTCCTTGCCTTTAGTTACTCTTTAGCCTGCTGGTGGGTGGGGTGGTTGAACCAATTTATCTACCATCTTTACTTAGTAGACAAAGTATACAAACATACTCATTTAACTCTGCCATCTTTATAATGTAGGGCATAATAACCATTTTTTCCAAAGTTATAGTTAATAACACCAATACAATTAACTCTATATACTTTCCAAAATCAAGCCTGAAAAATCACACCAAGCCAGTCAGTTGAGCCCATCTCGTTTCAAACATGCTCCTACATTATTCACCCACTCCACGATAATGCTCCATCATCAACTCAAACATGGGACCTCCAGCTTTGATACCAACGGATGTAAAGTATTGTCACTACTTTGTCTAAAAGCTATAGCTAGTAAAACAGATGTCATCCAACCTATATCATCTAGAATTTAAGTCCGAAAATCTACCACAACCCTAGCCTATCGAGCTCATCTCACTTCAAGCATGTTCCTACAGTACTCCAAAACTCCTTGCGTACAAGTCAAATTTAATTTTTCTCTATCGAACACACGATGGGTGCATAATTTTCATAAACAGATGGCCAGAGACTTGAATTCAAACATTTTGTCCGTCAAAATATGGTGTTTAATCAATTCGTCATTGAAATTATGTCTTGAAGGTAGAGTGGAGGTGGGGTACTTGAAAGGTGACACTATGTACCAAGGGGGGCATGTGATTGCACATGTTGATGGGGGCTCCCATCGCCTTCATGTATTTCATTGCACATGGATGATATCAGGGACCTCAAGGCAAGGCAATAACAACTCCTGCATATAATGCCAAGGCGGTACCATTTTATCCTTCATGTGATTGTGAACAAAACTGAATCAAAGGAAATCGAAGGGGATGATGGTGCCATGTGACAGAGTGTAACAGAAGATGTACACAATAGTGTACATGTAGCATGGTTGAATTTTTTATTAGATCAGTCCCTGTTTGGGCTCCATTAAATGAGTTTTCATGGGAAAAATGTGTTTTGAAATAGTGATTTTTTCGAGGACGTGTGATTAACAAATAAAGATTTTTTTAAAAAAAATTTACGTGTAATATAATTTTATGGGAGAATGTGCGTTTGAAAACGATTTTTGAAAAAATGCATCTTTTGAAAAATGGAGCCCAAACTATGCGTTTTACACTATTGGATTCATCTTTTCATCGAAAAGTTAACATGTAGACAATTTTTATAAATAGATGCTAACGAGAGTTGCATTCAAAGTCTTTGTCTGTTAGAATAATGCCACTTTGCCAGAAGAATTTGGCTAGATGCAATGACAGAAGACGTCGTGGGTGATTGGATGGGAAAGCTGACCGTAGCATTATGTCAACAATTATGACAAACTTTTTTGTTCATGTCACATGATTGTTGTCTTTTATGGTAGAACTTAGAGATGTCAAATCAGGTCACACTATCTACACATGGCTATAGAGGCCCAAGGCTTACATTAGCCGGTTCAGTTCGTACTCCTCGCGGAACAAACTCATCTAAAAATTTAAATCACACTTTGTGTCCTAGAAAGAGGGTCCACAAAGACCTAAGGGCATGGGTATCATTCCCAAGAGCATATGTTACTTTATGTCGCATTCTTATACTGTGGTGTCCTACCCAATTGAGCATTAAAAAACATAAATCTCTTCTCTATAAATGCGGCTGTTTTTCACACAAATTCATTCACTTTATCTCTCCCCTTCTCTCTTTCTATTTGCTTCAACTTGTACACTTTCTAAGCAATGGCAAAGAAACTAACCTTCTTATTATGTCTAATCTTCATGGTTGCTATTCTAGCCCATAATCAGGTAATTCACTAGTTTCCTAGCCACCTCCCGAAGAAGAGCTCGCTCGTGTTATTTCTTATCACGATATTCTTATATATGCTAAAAATAAATATATTATTGATGACTGGACGGACTAATAACATATTTATTTACTAGTTTCTAGTATTTCTTGATGTACCGATGACTTCAACGTCTTTAAACATATCTATTAAACGTATCTTAATTGAAAATTTCTAACATGTCCTTGAATGAATTTTTGTAGGCTTATAGCACCTTACTACCAGCTTCTCAGCTGCAACCACAGAGAAACAATCAAGTGGTAAGACCAGATTCCCCTCCATATGTATCCACGCACTTTGCACCTTTCTTTTGTGCAGCAACAAACTAAGTACTGTTTTTAATAAATTTGAGGTTGACTACAAATAATTTGCATTCTTCTTTGGCTAATATTTCATTCTGTTGACTGCAGTATGGCTCTACTCAGGGGAGCCTTCAGCCTCAAGGTGGGTTACAGTTTCTAATTTTATCAATATTGCTGGAATTAAGGGCATGTTAGTACGTGGTACTCGTCTAGACCATACATTAAACAAACCTTAAAAGCATCAAGCTGAACTATGTTGAGCAAATTGTTAGGACAATGTCATGATGACAGTCTCAGCTCCAATGCAGTTCTAAATAGCTAACTATGAAGTTAATTTTGTCAAATCTTGTTCTGCATTCTATTAGTCCTCAAAAAACATAACATTCAATCAGACAAAGGTAAAAATCAGCACTCATTAGTTATATTCCATTACTTACATTCACGACTGTGACACTGAAATAAATTATAAGTGCGATGACCACTTTGACTCAAAAAAAGTTTGATGATCTAGATGAAAATTCGTGTATGTTCGACTCTCAGTGGATTTTACCTACGTGCTAAATGAAGCTCCACTTTTTGTGTAGAATGTGCACCTAGGTGCACCAGTAGATGCTCAAAAACATCTTTCAAGAAGCCATGCATGTTCTTCTGTCAAAAATGCTGTGCAAAGTGTTTGTGTGTGCCTCCTGGCACATATGGCAACAAGCAAGTTTGCCCTTGCTACAATAACTGGAAAACCAAGAGAGGTGGACCTAAATGCCCTTGAGAAATCCCAATTTGCTCATTTTCTACCAGCTTATTATTAATTGCTTAATATATATATATATATATATATATATGATCTTGCCAAATATGGCATTAACTATCAAAAGACCATTTATGAGGATGCTTTCTATTCACTGTATGTTACTGCCAGTTAGTTGAGAAATTAGAGATTTCTTGGCTATGTTGTATTTTAGTGCATGTTTAGTACATTGTACTGAAAAGACTAGATAGTATAATAAACAAAATTTAACTTATTTCTATTCCTTAATATTGTCTAGTAGTATCAAATCTTTCTTACCAAACATGACAAGTAAACAAATTTTTTTAGTGAAGATGTTGAACTGCATTGAACCTGCCTCAGAATAATGTCAATCGTGCAATCTTAAGTTCCTTATTGGTCAATGGCCTTTCTACATGTATCAATATTTTAAAATCCTACCCAGCATTTATTCGAAAAAAGTCAAAAGTCAAACCAGGAATTTCCGTAGCTAGGCTAATATGGTTAAAACTATGAACACATTATAGTTCCGCACAGATGCTCATAGAAAAAAATAGAAATCGATAGCTCTAGTGTCTAAAACTTCCAAAACAGATAAGCGCTGAGAATTTATGGGGTTACAAATAACTAAAACAGTAATGATTCTACCCTAATTACGCAACCAAACTATTAAGAATGTACATCAAAGTACGAGGAAAATTTTTCAGACTATTACAATCTTTCTATATCTTTATTCTTTAACAAATAGGAAGCTCTACCCGGCAACGCCTTCAATCAATCACAAAAGAAGACTGTTAGCACTGTCATAGTTGGATGGATGAGAAACTGAACTCGAATATCTTATGAGAATATCACGTAAGCTTACTCTCGAACAAACTTCCACGAGATTTCTGCATTGCTTTCATGTAATGGAAGACCTCAATTTATAGGTTGAAAGGAGTTTGTTGCAGATGAGGCTATTTACGTATCAGATATTAGGTAAAATAGGATAATAATGGTGACAGCAAGAAGGAAGATGATTCGAAATGCAGGCTGTCTATCCATGATTATCACCAAAAAATTCTCCTCCAACATCCCAGGGTTGACTTTCGAATGATTTTCCAATCATGCTGCGGTTCCAATTTATAGTCCTATCCCCACACTCAATACTCTGGAAAGTAGTTGAGAAATGATTTGCTTCCAAGCTCGTCCAATCCATTGAAGGTGAAGTTTCTAATTGTTCCCTACCAAATAATTACAATGTAAAAACACCTTCATAAAGAAATATAAAATATGATGCTGGATAACCCAGATCAGATACCTTAGCACGAGTCTTCCCAATTAGTATAGTCAAAACTTGATAAACTGGATCCTGATATTCCGAATTTTCCATCAGCCTTCTTTAAATTTTTGTTTCATGAATTGTCTTTTTAATGAACCTAATTAAATTACATCATAAACTTCAGATAAGATGAACGCGTGTGCTTTTTGCAAATTAGACCTCTGGATGTCAGACACATTAAATCAGTGCGCGAAAGAGAGACTCAGATGTATACAGCTATAACCATCGTCGACTTATGAATATGCAGCATTTATTTTATAACAAAAAAAAAAAAAACCCCAAAGATGTGTAACAAAGTGTTAATCGAACCATTTCCCCATGATCTGAGAATGTTTACGCGGCACTTTAACTGCCATCGTGTAACTAGAGCGAATTGCAGTTGCTTTTTATTCACTAATGACTAGTAATACGTTCATCATGAATTAAGAAGATAAATCTAACAAATCCATTAGCAAACAAGATTCACGACTCTATAGTACACAAACATGGGGGAAATAAATACAATAACATAACATATGTGAGAAAGCACAATGTTACCTACCTTTTCTGCTCTCCATGTCAGATACCTACGCTGTGCTTCGAGATTGCACATAATTTGGGGGCCTCTGGTCTCTGTTGCTTTGTCCATCAGCTCGAGCCTCACCTGCAAATGCAACAAGAAAGTCACAACCACAGTAAATGAAAGAGCATGTTTGGCTAAGCTTAAATTAGTAATTTTAAGTTGCTTTTAGTTTCCAAACATGCTTAAAGATGTAACCTATTTTTCTTACTCTTAACTCTCAAGTAAAAAAGTTGCTTATTTTGAATGTCTATTAACTTACAGTAAAATAAGTAACTACTTCCAACTTTTACCAGTAAAAATATTATTTATTTTGACACTTGCTTATTCATTTTTTAAGTAAACTTTTTAGGCTTGGCTAAACATATCTTAAAGTTCTGAAGTTCACTCACCTGAAATGGGCTCCGAAAGGGTTTATGTGTCTATTGACCTCATTTTTCATTCTAGACGCCAGTTTTGATGCACAATATAAAGAACTGTGCTTAGATTCTTCCTTGAAACCACTGTGCTTAGATTCGCTAGGAGAGAACTTGGTCCATATAGTTAACTATCAGTGAGAAAAATCTCAAAGATTCATTCATAATCTTTCCACCCCTGGGAAAAAGCTGCATGAAATCTGTGTTACATCACCATTCCATGATTTCAGATGGGGCAAAAAAATATATGTAGGAATCTTTGAAAGTCAAATATGAAGTGTAACAACTTAAATTTGTTCACCTCAGCATACTTCAGGCCAAGAGGAATTAAGCGCTTATAGTACTTCTCGTTGTAATCCCTCTGATTAATGACATCATGTAACAGGTTAAGGTCCCTGTAAATAGTGAAAACATTTCAGATATTTTATGCCCCAACATATATAAAAAATTCAATGAGATTAACAAAGATAGATATCAATATAGATTATCAGCACTCGATCATCAATCAACCATTGAACATTGTTTGTTTATGAAGTGCACATATCATTGATCTTTGACCAATTTATAGCTATCAATCAGTTATGAAAACAGTTTCTAACTATTTCTGGACTCAAAAGAGACGATTCCGAAAGTCAAAGAAAGGGAACCAGAGAACTTACAGTACAATGATGCTCATGCTAGCAGTGGTGAAAAAAATGGCACAAAAAATAGGTAGATCAATTTCTGGTCTGGGGAATATACCAAGATCCAAGACTTGAACGCAATGCTTCCAAACTAGAATCACCAAAACATTCGTCAGATGTACATGTAAGAAAGACGATTTCTTTCCTGATTTCATTTTTCTAACCAAGTGATTCACAATAAAAATTTACTAAAAAAGCAATTTAAGGACAATTCCCATTTCCCAAATATACATGTGACAGTTCTCAAACAGCTATGAAAATAAAGACATGCAACTCTAATCTGATGCCTCTAATCTGATGTCAAATGGAGCAAATAAGGAACTTTAGTTAACTTCATTCTGTAGCACTGCTAAAGTAAGTAAAGCCGCCTCTTATAACTATAACAAGATAAATTTGTTGGGTTTAATCTAAGACAAAATAATAAATCAATTATAAATTGAGTGTTTCTTGCCACTTGTAAAGTAGAAACAGAATGAAATACTTCTGCTCCATTTTAGCATTGAAAAAAAATCTGAGAAACATTTACAGAGACAACTAACAAGTTACATTCTGACTTGAGAACCATGTATGGTAATCACATGTAAATCTAATCAGCGACATTCAAAATTATTGCATATACTTTTCATGTGTGGCGATCCCATTTCAATCAAACAGCAACAGAAAATAATTATATGATTTTTAAATTGTGGAAATTGGAACTTGTTTTTCTCTCTTCACGACCAAGATAGAGGGTGGCAGGGATCATCAACCTTTGAATTATAAAAAGTTTCAAGATATTTAAGTGTGTAAATGGACCTGCATCATGTCACTCTGTTCAACACACAAACTACGCACTAATCTAATCTTAGGAGCCTCATAAGAGAGCATTTGAAGCTCTGTTTTCCCATCCATGGCCATCAAGTGACTGAAGTTTTCCTGCAGAAAGAGAACAGAAAAGCCTTTTTATTAGTCACTAATAGGTAGTCAGGAAAGGGAACTGGCTTAAGGTAAATAAATACCGATGTAATTTAGTATCTGCAACTTCCTATGTTTCTTCGATTTTGGCTAATGATGAGTTTAAGAAACAAAATGATAGATAAGACAGTATACTAGAGAAGGTATGCCTTTTATGCAAAGTACGAATTAATCATAACGCTAGATAGTAAAATAAAGTGAAGTTAACAGATTATTGGTTTATCGTGACTATAAAAATGATTATTAGTCAACAACATTCTAATAAAACAACAAAAACTTACATTTGATGTAGCATTCCAAATCACTCCCAATTTCTGTTCTTTCTAAGCCTTGCCGCATTTCATTTCTTTTAGAAACATTCTACTGAAAATATCACCTCCAATCTCAATATAACTGCACAACCTCACTAAACCTTACACCAATGGGCACAAAATTCAAGACCTAGACTGATTAATTTCCATGAATGTCCTCCAAAATAAATTCTTAAAATAAAAAAAATAAAAAAAATAAAAATCTAGTTTTTAGACAACCTAAAAGTTGTTAATTCATAGCTTTCCAACTGGAAAAAAATTTGATCTTTTATAAAAAAAATAACCCATATGGATAAAATTGGCCCCATTAAAAAGAAAACACATAATTTACCTATACAAACATAAAAAGGGACACAAAATCCATTAAGCCAACATATAAATACATATAAACAAAAGGGTATTTACCTAAAAAGGAGAGGGGCTTAAATGGGTATTTTCCTGGTTTCTTCCAAAGTGAATGAATTCCTTGAAAGAAAAAGCAGAGGATGCTCCTTGCATTGAGGGCTTCATCATATTTGTGACACTATAAAATCTTCTTCCCGAACTGATGTAAGATTTGTAGTTGTTACTGTGATGGTTAATAATGGACCTCTGCTGAAGAGAGGAACAGCCACCGGTTGTAGGAAAAAAATCATTTCATAGCTCAGGAGTCTACTGGAAAACTAACTAAGCGCCTGTTCTATCCGTGTTTCAGTTGCTATGAGTTTTGATTTCATTTTGCATCTTGAGTGCCCGTTTTGATATTACTGAAAATGAGTTCTTATCATTCTGAAAAACGATGTCTCAAAACAGAAAAATGAAAAACGCGTTTACTTTGAAATTTTGAGAACTTTTTTTATTATGTTTTATTCAAGAAATCTGATTATTCAATAAATTTTAATAGTTTAATTTTAATATAGTATTATATAACATATAAAATTTAAAGTTGGAGAATCTTAAAATATTTTTTCTCTGATATAAAAAACACAACCTGAATTAAATTAGGCAAAACAAGTCAATCGATACAATTAGAAATGGGACGGATTATCTCTGTGCCAAATAGCTCTTATCACTCGTTTAAACAATTTGTGTATCGTGTTGTTGGAATGCTAAAATTATCATTTTATCTCGTTCAAAATTAATAAAAATGATGAAAAAACTTTGGTCAACATAGTGAAATATTATATAAAATTGAATAATCATAATAAATCATTGAAAATACAAAAAGCACGTCAACTTCACTTGAGTTATGCACTCTCATAGCACAACGACCACTCAAGTTTTCAGCAAATTCAGAGTTCAAAAGATCCAATGTTAACCAATATTGTACATTGTGCTGCAAATTTAATCCACCAGGGTATTCAGACACCGTTGCACGAATATCTGGCCAAACATTCTTTCCCTCGGCTTTCCAACCCGATAACTCAAAATGAAATTCCGGGGGCAAGTCATACATAAAAACCTTCAGAATTTTCTTAATAAGATCACAATTCTTGGAATGCTTATTCCAAGTGGCTTCTTCTTCTTTATCCTTTGAAGCACTCATTACTGAGTATTCATCAGAATCCTCATTGTAAGCCAATGCAAAAAGCTTGGAATTTGGTAATGTGGTAAATCAACAGAGTGATGCGGACCAGTCCATCTTAACACGAAGAACTGAGATAATATGAACACTATTGATGTCATCATGAACAAACAAAAGAGTGACTTGTGAGTAATGAGACCCATTTTTAACATCCAAACAGCGAAAAAAGACCCAAAAAAACTGTAATTTTTTTTTTATATCTCGAGAGAATATGAAACTCGATGGCCTTTTTAATATGTCAGATAAAATAAAAGATTTGGACACAAATCACTCGTTAAGAAAGCAAATATGACCAGGAATTTGAACGCATCTCATTATAAAATCATATAGCTTTTCTCAGTGGCCCAATTGTGAGCAATAAATTCATGTAGCAGGACTGATAAAATCTAATTTTAGATAATATACCCCGATGTCCTGTGCGAGTATATATCCAACAGATGTTCATTTTTGTGATTCAATGTTTAGTAAAGCACATCAGAAGCATTGTCCCAAGACCCTTGGCAGAAAATGTGTATCTCTATTAATTTTCAAGAATGTGGGCATTCCAGAAGTATTTTCCCGTTTGATAATAAAGATTATTCAGACAAATCCTCTCAGACCTCCCAGGAAACAAATTAAGGGACAGAAAATGAAACAGAACCAGATTTCATCAAGGAAAAAAACACATTATTTGATGATCCATGTGTAGTGAAGGCATGCCAACTGATTATTTTATAGATCATACTGAAAACGAATACCCTGTTGACTGGTGCTCAAAAGCTTGCAACCAATCCTATACATAATTAACGTCAACTAAACTTAGTCACCACATACAAAAATAAATACTATGATCCAAGAGTTTTGTAGGTAACACTACTAATAATGTAATTGCAAATATCGACCATAGACGCATAACCAGATCAAAACTACTGCAATTTAATCACCTCTTTCATCCTCCCCGAGCATATCCTCCATCATCATCCTTCTCGGGTAAAATATCAATAACAGGTCTTCCCTTAGCAGTTGCACCAGAACTCAGGTGCATTCAAGCCTCTCCAGATATAGCTTAACTGCCTTAACTCGGTGTGTCTGGTGATATACCCTGCTCGAAGACTCCCGAACCTCTGAAATCTGTTGCATAACATCTAAAGCAACTGTCTTGATCTCAATTTAAAATCTAATGAAATGCACAAAAGTGAAGAAGAGATTAGGATCAACGTTAACCTCACTCTATGCATATGATGAGCTAAGATCCATCATTCTCAAATGCTGAGTTAACAAGAACAACGAATAAAAAAAACAGCTTGACCAAGTGAAAAATGTCTTTAATCTACAATTATCACCAGCTTCTTTTTTCTCTTGTTTTAAGTATACCAAATACAGTGTACAGATAAAGTTCATATCTTTTAATTCAGTATTTAAGAAAACTATACACTAGCAAACTCCTTCTTGTACACCTACATAATTGAAAACTTTTTGCCCTTGATTTTGCTAAGTATAATAATAGTAAGAAAAACTCACATCTTCAGCTTCCACAATTATTAATCCATTAAAGAAATAGGCATTTTACATCATTTCAAACTTTTCTCTCTTTAATAAATTTTTTATACATGGGAAACACAAAGAGCTAGGTTCGCACCTTCATCACTTTGCCTTCATTTAATCACAAGTTCAAAAAAGTTAAGCAACCAAACATTTGCATTGTTCCATAACGCCGATTGAACTTGTATGATTTCTTTCCATTCTCACACGCTTCATAGTAAATCAAATAAAAACAATTAATAAAACAAAACATTGATCGAGCTCTTACATTCAAAGCATTTGATACATCTTGAAACACGGATCGGCCACCATTATTATATGACTAACTTTATTTCACAATCATCCAATAATTAGAAAAAAAGAAATTAAGAAAATTCGTGGAAGTATTAGATAATCAGGTTGAAAAAAGTAAATCCGATCCGAATCTGATATTCGAATCAAGTAAACTTTCCCATTATTGGAAAAGGACAAAGGATAAGCGGTTTTAGAATCTGGAACCCTAGAGGGAGAAATCTGAAAGTGTGAGCATGCTAACAAAAACACACAGCAGCAACTATTATTATGATGATTTTCAAGTACTAAAGAAAAAAGTCATCACCTCTTCCATCCTCTTTCCATATCTATACCTGCTGTTCAACTTCTTCTCGTCAAAATTAATGGCAGCCTAACAGAACCCATTAAATTTCTAAAAAAAAAAAGTCCCAATTCATGCGAAATTTGACCCAACAAAACTTGTATAGAACAGCAAGCAAATACGGCAGAGAATATAGCAAGCAAAGAACCAGAGGAAACCTGATTGAACCGATCGTAGAAAACCCGCAGATTAGGCTGGAGAAATTTCAATTGTGATTTTGTGAGAGATGAAAGTATTAATCGAGAGGAAGGGAGGGGAGAGAGAGAGCATAAGTGTGAGAAATTCTCATTTCCCGTGTTTTGTGTTTTGGAGTGCTTTGCTTCAGTTTTTTACAAAACGAGGTTTTGGCCATTATGTGTTTTCAGTGTAATTTTTTTTTTTTTCATTTTCAAAAACGTGCTTTCAAAAACAGGAAAGAGAACGCGTTTTCACTATTTTGAAAAATTGAAAACAGAAAACGACTTGAAAACGGCAAAGAGAACAGGGCCTAACCCTTTTTGGAAATTTACCTTTTTGAAACAAATTTGAACTGTTCTGTCTGTTCTTTTGTGAAAGTAGTGCTCAGAAGACTGGATCAGAATTAGATCTTTAGCTGCCTTATGGGATTGCTCAACCAAAGATGAGACGGAGAGTTTAATCAGGCATTGATTTTTCTCAATGATTTGTACCACCAATCCAAGTTATCCCAGGGATTTTCCTTATGTCCCCGCCTTTTTCAACCCTCAACTGATTCACAGCATTCCACCGCCCATCACCAGCATACAAATTAGAGAGCATAACACTGTACTTGCTAATTTCTGCCTCATTCTTAAACAGATGCTGAGCTACGACCTCTCCCAATTCGTAATTCTTATGAGCATCACAACATGATAAAAGTGCACCCCAAATACTCGAATTCACAGGTTCTTCTATGGATTTGATTAGCTGATAGGCCTCTTCTAACTCACCAGCCATCCCAAGAAGCTTTACCATGTAAACATAATGCTCGGTTTTAGCTCTAATGCCAAATTCATTTTTCATCATTGTAAAATATTCCCGACCATGGCTGACCACACCAGCATGACAACATGCACAAAGGAGACCGCAAAAACTAGTTTCGTCTGGTCTGAATCCTCCAACTATCATGTCATTAAACATCTGAAAGGCCTCAGAAGCACGTCCATACAGACCAAAACATGAAATCATAGAATTGTACATAACTATATTCGTACTTGTCTTAGTTTTGAAAACCTGAATCCCCAATTCCAAGAACCCGCACTTTGCGTACATGTCAATCAGAGCAGTGCAAACCATGATCTCCATGTAATATCCATTACGAACAGCATAACCATGTATCTCGCTGCCAGACCCAACAACTACCAACTGAGCAGAAGCGGCAAGTACGCTTGCAATCAATACAGGATCTGCCTTTCCGCCGTTGATTATAAATTTTCTGAAAAAGTTTAAGGCCTTCGGATAGTCCCCAGCCTGAGAAAACCCAGTTATTAGCGATGACCAAGTAACTACATCAGGATGGACTAAACTATTAAAAACTCTACAGGCAGTGTCCATACACTTAAATCTTGAATACATACTCACAAGAACACTACCTACATGATCATGCAGAACAAAACCGTGTTTGGAACAAAAGCCATGAATTGCTTCACCAACTTTTATGAAACTAGGATCAGTCAACCCCGTGATCAACCCTACCACTGTATACCCATCTGGGCTTACTTCCATTTCCAGCATCATCCTAAACAATTGCAGCCCTTTCGTGCAATCACCATGACAACCATAAACTGAGATCATAGTATTCCACAGTACTAAATCTGGCTCATGTATCCCATAAAACACACGACTCGCCTCATCAACATTGCCTACCTTAGAATAAGCACTCACAAGTGCACTATCACAAATAAATTCCATTCCTAAACCAGAAACAACCACTTTCCCATGAACTGCCCTCAAACCCTCTACATTCCTCCATTCAGAACATGCACGCAAAACGCACGCGAATGTGAAGTTGTCAGGCTCTGTTTCCGAAATCAGCATGCGCTGAAACAGCAAAAATGCATCAGAAAATTTGTGGGCCTGTGCATAAGCTCGAATTATGGAGTTCCACAGATAAATGCTCCGTTGAGGACTTTTATCAAAAAGGTTGCGGGCTGAAACGAGATCGTTGTTTATCGCATAGAATCTAACAATTTTGGTTGCGTAAAATGGATCGCGAGTGAGGTTATTCTGGATTACGAGTCCGTGCAAAATCTTGGTTCTTGAAAGGGTTTGATTGAGTTTTGACAGTTCCGAAAGAAGTGCTTTTAATTGGATGTGCATTTGGTAAGAAGTGCACCATCTACATGGAAATTGTCAACTGTGGCAAGCACATTTGGTTAAGCTCAACTTAAGATTCACTTTAAGTGAATAAAGAAGAAAAAAAAGTAACTCTTTTTTAACTCTTATATTGGAGACGAGCGATAGAAGAAATATAACCATGAGCTTAAGCAAGAATTGTACATACCATCAAATTTTCCGACTTTGATTCCTAACTTAGAAATAGGATCGTGACGGCCAATGGAGGCTTCTTCAGGGTAGAGATGCTGCTCAGTGAAGAACAAAAATGGTGATAACAGGACTTCAGAATGACTCACAACGCTCTCAAGTTTCTAAACACTACCCTCAAGTTAATAATAAAGTTAATTTGCACTTTTATAGACAAATCTTATCTTGCTTTTTATTTTTTTTTACTTTTAACTCTTAGAACTTATGAACTTGCGAGTGAAGATGCCCTTCGACAGAAATGAGTGCAAATTCAATGAAAGGAAATAGCGTTTTTTCGAAAAGTGCAGGCAACTTGATCACGACTATAATAAATTGTGTTTTTTTTATAATAGAGACATTTAATTGGGTGAGGAAGAGACTTAAATTTAGGGTATTTGTTTATAATAATCTAATTCTATCACTGTTTTAACTCTCTTTCATTATATTGGGAATTTTTATTTTTATTTTTTTTGTACCTTTTCTACGAAATATAAGATAAAAAAGCAAATTTATGAAAGAAAATAAAAGGTAAAGTATTGCACATTAGGCAGCTACCAATTATTTAAACGTGCTCCTAATCTATCTTAATTAAAATAAAATAAAATATCTAAAGTGGATCCTATCTTAAGTTGTCAAACAAATGGTAGAATGGAAAAGGGTAATTAACGCAAAACGTACATATTTTTACACAGTTTTGTGCAAAATGTCCATACTTTTCGTTTATTGGTGCAGAACGTCCTTACGTTTCTAATTTTTGGTGTGAAACGTCCTTTTTAACCATTTTACCCTT
>CAIGRH010039832.1:0-11213 GCA_903798295.1 Fraxinus nigra | reverse complement strand
TTTTTAAAAGAATATTTTTATACAAACTAAAATATTTTTATAAATGAGATTCATTAGTTAAATATAAGTTATTGTACACAAGTAATAGTAAAATACGTTGTGGTTAACTCTTTATTTTTTTTTAGACGTCCAAGATTTAATTTCCTTGGACCAAAAAATTTTGTAAAAAGATTGCAAAACTCAGTCAAACCGGTCAACCGAATGGGGGTAAATCACCGGTTAATTCGGTCAAAGCCTAATTTTGACCAAATCAAGTGCATTTCTATCAATTTAATATTTCCGACCTGGTCAAGGGACCGATTATAACTATGGTTAAAACTAAGTTGCGTAAAACATCCCTACCTTCGTTAAAAATTGTGCAGACCGTCCCTACCTATTTTGAGCCAAACAAATTACAACCCTATTAAAGTGCAGCCTGATACAAACCTGTTTATATACCCAACAACTGAATGTCTCAAAACACCTAATTCGAACACAGCAAAAGGTCAACAACCAAATTCTGTAACCAAACTCAGCAACAAAACATCAAAATATATAACAGAATATTGAAGTGCAGCAAAGACATCAACAAACAAGATCTCAACAAAAATGTCAGCAATTCCAGTGTCAAGAAACAAAAAAGAGAAAGATAGACAAAAGGCTACATAATCCGAAAGTTCTACTTTCTGTCCATGAGTCCGATCCTTGATGGGGGAAATAGATGGAGTATATGTTATGAGGTATGCCTCCTTTTTGTAGATGCCATCTAGAAACTCCATTACATTAAGGCCTCTACATACAACTGAGGCAATCACATGACACGTGATAACAAGGAATTTCTGATAATTGCCAAGCATGACATGTACAAATTATTGCCCTTAAATCCACACCATTTAGTGCAACGCCTGCATTGTGTCAACAATGAAATATGGAGAATTACCACCTGCATGCAAATGGTAGGAAATTCACAAACCAATATTAAACAATAAATAGGGGAGTTTCGGGAGAAATTAATGCAACAGAAATGTGAATTCAGATGTTCTTTCCATATATGCTGACAAATTATGCAATCAGAAAACCTCAAGATAAATGTGAACTCTAAGTTCTTGAAACAGAAACAGTAGAAGAACCCCCAATGCTCATAAGTCATGTGTGAACTCTGAAAACACACAACTCTTACACGTCCAGAATTTCAAAAATGATTATTTAGTACAATTTGGAATGCCCAGGAGTATAAAAATGAGAACTAGTTCAACTGCACTCATTCTTGAAGACTTAATGTTGCAAAATTAAAATGGACGTGAAAAAATGAATTTAGAGAAACTCTTTAATTCAGGTAGCCCACACTGAAGTTGGGTGAATGCACACTATTATTGGGTTAATGCATATAGAAATGGAGGGATTGAAGACTTTACCGTAAATGGATGGATCGTCTTCGAGATCCGTCAAAATCGGAGGAAACATGTTACTCATTGAAGGAGATATATACCTTGGAAACTCAACAAAACTCCCAATCATACAAAACACCAAAAGAAATGGAAAACAAAAATATCAAACCCCAGATTTTTCTTACCTTTGCTCGTTCAAATCGCCTCACTGCGTGCTTCCACTGTGAGACGACGAAGGCGACGAGCGTGAAAGGAGATGGCGGTGAACAGAATGTACAAAAAATGGAAAAAAAATGGGCTACGTTTGAAGGAGAAACTGCAACGTCCCCTTTGTTCGTGCGTAAGATGAAGAGGTGAAGGGAAAATTGGTTAAGACAATATTACCCTTTCTTTTTTAAAAGAAAAATTCCATTTTTATGTTGATTTAATAGAGCATTTGAGAGTGAGTGGATTGAATGACTTTTTCCGCAATAAAAAGTGAAAGTGAGAGTAAAAATCCCAAAAATGAAATTTAAATTTTTTGGGACCTTCTTTAATTTGGAGCCATAATCGCCTAATTTGCCCAATAACTTAGCTGACTCTAAAAAGGTTGTCCTATTAAAAAGGGAGTCGCTATTTACATTCACATTTTTTATATGTAAATTTGTTTTTAAAAAGATAATTATATTATATTTTTGACTTATGTAAATTTACCTAAATAGACATATATAAACTTAAATAAAAATATATCGCTCTAAATTCATCCACTAATATTTATTTTCATTAAATTCTTTTGAACATTTTTTATAATCTTTTAGAATTTGTATTTAACTAAAACTTAAATAATCATAATATATCTTCTTCAACTAAAATTATAAAACTCAAATAATCATAAATAATCATCTTCAATTGAAATCAAAACAACAATGGAAGGATTACCATTAGATGAATTACATGAAAACATAGCAATATATGAAAAAGAATTTGAAAACGTAAGGATTTATTGTGAATTTGATGAATATAGTATTACTATTAAAAGAAATACGGGTCCGTTTGATTGCAATGGTGGAAAATGAGTAGAAAGAAAATGAATTCTAGAAAAAATAATTGCCTAGAACTTGTTTTTCACTGAATTATTAATTAAGTGTGTTTGATTGGTATAATTTTCCACCTGAAAATTTTTAAAATTTTTTATCTTTTTGTGTTCGTTTAGTTTTGTTTTACATGAAAATTGTCCATTAAAGTGATATTTTTTTTATAATTGGTTATAAAATTTATTTCCATTGCCAAAAAGTAAAATATATATATGGAATTCCATTTACCCACCAAAATGGTGAGAAAATTAATTCCAAGATTTCCATGAAAATGTGCACGTGTGGAGTGAAGTGTGAACATTTTTCATAGCAAAAAATGACTATCAAACAAGTCAAAACATGAAAATTGGAAATTGTTTTTCATTTTCCATGGAAAACCATGGCTATTAAATACACCCTACATGAAGACAAATTTCTTCAACTTTTATTTTTGTTTTTTAAAGAACAAAATAGTCTCCAACATTAATGACTTTTAGATCCACACAAAAGTATTGCATTTTGAATTACTTTACATTAAAGTTTGGATGATTTGAAATTATATTAGGGATGCATTTTTAGAGTGAGATGAATATACAATTATTATTATTATTATTTGGGATCTATATTGTTTAAATGAATGAATTTGATAAGGACAATATTGAAATTTGACGTTGATGAAAATAGTATTATTTTAATATTGTAATAGACATGGACTGATGAATATATAACAGTTGTGAACGTAAATAACGACACACTTAAAAAATCTTTGGATAGCAATTTCTTTGATTACTATGTCTCCTCGAATGCTTAGCAACTAATTAGAAATTGGGCCGTGTATGACAAATGACCTCGAAAAATAAAAATAAAAATAAAAAGAAGAGGGAGAAGGAGAAGGAGAAGGAGAAGGGAAATTAACAAAATAAATATCTACCATTAATAATACTAACAAATTTGTGGGTAAAATACTAAAATAGCTATCATCCAGTGCCAAAATAAAAATCATACGAAAATTCGAGACTGGAAACTGAAATTTGGCCTAATTTAAACCTGGCGTGGTTGTGTGTTCTGTGATAAAATAAATCTTGAAATATTCGGTTTCCATGCATGAGATGATCATAGAAGATCTCGTGTATATCTTTAAATTTCCTTAATTCTTCCAAAGACTAATCTTCTCTCTCTCTCTAACTAATTAATCACTCTCTCTAATTCTCATCTGTAAAGAGATATAGTGAGAGAAAACTTCTTCTTTGTAACAGCAACCAAGGAATTCCATTCTGATGGAATCTCTCTTTAAAACCCTACTTTAAAACCCTAATAAGTTTCTTTACCATTCTTGAATTGAATGAGAAAAACCCGTTTGATTTCTTGAATCGGTTACGTTTTAATGGGGGAAGATTGTGGGTGGTCGTCTGTGAATAACAATAAATCAAGATTTAGAGCACCGGATTTGAGAAATTTGGAGATGTTGGAAAATAATCAGCAGCCAGATAACGGAGTGTTCTTGCCGTCCGGTGACTGCACTTATGGACTGTCATTATTGCCAGAAAACAATCCTTTTGAGTTTCCACAGACGGAGAGCAATACTTACCAAGTTGGAGTTGATGGCCGTCAAAATCTTGCTATGATGAATACGAATGGCCAAGTGAACGACCGCGGCAGGGGCGGAAACATTTATGGGCTCCCTTCATTGCCGGAAAACCACTCTTTTCAGGTTTCGCAGCTGGAAAACAATACTTACTATCCTGGTGTTGATGGTCTTCAAAGTCTTGCAATGATGAACAATGGCGGTGGCCGGGTGAACTCTGCCTCCGGCGGCCAAATTTACGGGCTGCCCTCACTGCCGGGAAACAACCCATTTCAGGTTCCTCAACCGGGAATCAGTGCTTACAACCCTGTTGATGGCCGTCAAACTCTTGGAATGATGAATACTAATGGCCGCAATGTGAACCCTAGTAATGCGGATCCGTTCTATGATTTTCCACTCGAGACCCAATTCCGTCGCCTCACTTTGTCAACTAATCCAACACCCATCTTCACGCCACCGCCATCTTATGGCCGCGGTACTGTTGTTGGTGACGGCGGTAGCCGTGGTCCGATTGTTCCGAACAATTTTACTCTTGGAATGGGTGCGTATTCACAATCACAGTTATCTTATGGAGATCTTCTACAGAGAATGAGAATTCAATCTGCTGCCAGGGGACAGAATATGGATCTCTACACGCAGCCCAGAAATTATTCAAGTTTCGATGATGATTTTGATGGAATTGCTTCACAATATGGTTTGAATTCAAATGCATTTTCCAACTATGATCGAAGTTTCATTGGAGAATCAATTAGGTATCCAACACGGCCTCGTACTGCACATCGAATTGGTTCACTTCTGCCCTTTGGATATGGAAGTCAGACGAGTTTGAATAGAAATGGGCAAAGGGTTGACACCAATGGCTCGATCGAACCTAACTATAGTTCCCTCTTAACATCTCAACTCGAGCCAAGCTTCACGTCGTTGGATGATTTGAAGGGTAACATATTCTCAGCGGCAAAGGATCAACATGGATGCAAGTTCTTGCAAAGGAAAATCGAAGAGGGAAAACAGGATCATATCGACATGATTTTCTCCGAAGTGAAGGATCATGTTTGTGAGTTGATGGTAAATCAATTCGGAAATTGTTTGATTCAAAAGTTGTTCGAGGTGTGCAGTCAAGAACAAATGGATGAATTACTCATATTGGTTATGCAAGATGAAAGGATTCATATGGCCATTTGTGTTAATGTACATGGGTATGTTGATTCTGTTTGCTTTTAAAAAATTATTAAATAAATGTCTGTTTATTTGATCTATTTTTGTTGTTGTTTGACAGAACCAGGGCTATGCAGAAATTATTGGAGCATCTCAAAACCGAAGAACAGAAGTCTACAGCTATATCTTGTATAACGCGGATTACTGTTCCATTGACAAAAAGCTTAAGCGGACATCATGTAATTCAACACGTCTTGAAAGTTTTTTCCGCTGAAGATAATAAGGTATACATGCATCCATGCCATATTTATAATTTCTTTTCAATTCTTGAATAAATATGTCTTACGACAATTTTATCTTATTTCTTAGCATATACTGAATGCGTTAGCTGATAACTGCGCCGACATAGCAACCGACAAAAGTGGTTGTTGTGTTATACAACAATGTGTAGCACATGCTCAGGGAGAATCCTGGGATCGTCTTGTACAAGAAATAATTGTAAATGCATCGGATTTATCAGTACATCCCTATGGGTATGTATGTATGTTCTTTTCATCGACTCGAAAATGGAAAAATAAAAATTATGTACCATTTACATTCATGTTTTCTGTTCCAGGAATTATGTTGTGCAGTATATACTAGGACTTAGGATCCCTCATGTGACAAAAGACATACTGAATCGTCTTTCGGGAAACTTTACTCAACTGTCGATGAGCAAGTATGGGAGTAACGTGGTGGAAAAATGTTTGAAGGAATCAGAAGATGAAGAGGCATCACGCATAGTAGAAGAGTTAGTCAGTGATCCACAATGGTTGATGGTTATTCAGCATCCTTTCGGGAACTATGTTGCTCAGTCTGCTTTGGAGGTCTCTAAGGTTTGACGTCCATATTTTCATTTTCTGGCTCATGATGAATGCTATCCATGATCATTTGTGCAATATACTGTCAGTGCATCCTTATGGCCAAACGAACTTGGGCGTGATAAAATCTCACATCGAATTAAGATGAAAACATATATGGGTTTGAACTACTCATCATGTTGACTTTTTAAGATGGAACTTAGGTCTTAACAAGGTATCAGAGTCCGTTAAACTCCAACGAGCAATTTGATACTATTAAGACTAAAAAAAATGAGCAAATTGATTTCAAAATTGGTCTGCTCAAACGAGTCACCATGTTTCAGGGACACGTTAAGGGATAAAATCTCATATCGAATAAGAATGAAAATATAGATCAATTTCTAAGAGTCACATCTTAATAAGTTTGACATTTTAAGACGAAACAACAAATGTTTACACAAAAACCCTAATTTTTACATAAAGATATCTTCACCCAAACTGGAATGGAACTGCATATTGAATTGAGATTACTTCTTCTTTTTTCCTTGATGATATATGATTCATTGGACTTTGTCGTGCAGGGAGCTATTCGCACCGAAATGGTTAACTTCATTAATCACCATTACCCTTTCCTGAACAGCCATCCACATGGAAAGCGTGTGTTAGCGCGTACCAGAGGAAACAAAAACCGTGGGTGAAGTGTAAGATGTATCAAGATTGTGATTCTCGTATCGTATTCTATTGTTATGTTGTCTCCAGTTGTTTGTTTATCTTTAATAATTAAGAGCGTGCAGTGCGTTAGATTAAACGGGTTGTGATTCCGTTGAGTTTGACGTACCAAACATGCCTTTAACTGTCGTTGTAGACTACTATTGATGTGTTTAGGAGAAAAGGATGTGAAGATGTTATGTTGTTCTGGTTTAGGCTTCTATAGGAAGGGAATTGTGTACGCATATGTATTAGCATATTGCGAATTAAAATGCTTTTCGTTTTTTTGTTATCTGTGGATTCATTTTTGGAGGTTTGTGTGTGATAATATGTTACACGACTGAGAACTCAGTCGATAGTTTTATGTTGTCCTCTTGAATCCAGTTTTTATCACCAGATACTATGTCTGAAATTTGTGTTCTTAAAATTGCAGAAAGAGAACAATTTGTGTGTTTAATGACACTAGAAAAATCTGAAATTGTATTCTTAAAAGGTTATTCCAAATGTGTTTATTTATTAATTTTTTTTAAAAAAATAACAACCAAAAGTTCTCTCGTTTTGTTCATTACTAAACTTGTTAAAGAGATGAAATATTATCAAATTATTTCTTGAATCAATAATCAAAAAATTAGGACAAAACAAACTTGACGAGCCATCAATTCAGAGGTAAATTTAAAATCCACGTTAGATGCAATTTCAGGATTTCCATTCCTGTATTTTACAAATTCATACGATTGAGTCCTTGAGTTTTCAAAATAGTGTAAAAAGAAATGTTTCGAATCATTATCATTTGACTTCAGCCTGTTCTAAAAAATCCGAGTTATTTCAAATTGTTTGTTGACACGGACAGAGACTCAAAAAGAGAAATTGCAAAGACCTTACAGTGGATAAATTTATAGCTCTTGTGCACCTAACTTTGGGGAAATTATCTCTTTCATAATAAACAACTTTCTATAAAATAGAACCTCATTTTACATCCACGAGGAAAGGAAATAAAGAAACACATCGATAATCTACATCGTATGTGACACACTACTAAACAAAATCAATATAACATGTAAATTTGTTCATACTTTTAGGTCCTGCCCAGATTCGAAGGAAAAATGCAGTCACCACCGGACCAGATTTTCTTCTCACCAGAGAGAGATCCAAATTCAAACATAAAATCAGTGCATCGATCACCTTCAATAGAAAAGTCACCCTCGTAACAGAGTTGTGTAGATGATCCATCTGCATTACTATAGATCAGCAAAGAAATTTTCCGAATTGCTAAAGTTTTTCCCTTTACTGGCATTTTTCGTTTTTGTCCCTGCAAAGATAGCAAAGGCATATAAAGTTAAACAAACCCTTCAAAAAATTCAAGTTCGGTTAATTCCTTTCTCAAGTAAATAACGATACAATGTTATTACTAATCTGATTTACAGAATATATTCCTCCTAGCTTATGTAATTCGCACTGAATTACAGTCAAGAATCGACACTCTTATGCATAATTTTAAAACAAGGATGATATTCCAAGCCATAGAATTCTGATATACCTTTCGATGATTTTTGAATACCATCATCAACATCCATCCCGTCGCTATCACTGTCTGCTAAGGCAGAATGATTCTGTACTGAACCTTGCAGTAAATCTTCCAGATCCCATAGCTACATCCATAGAAGATGGAGGAAACTATGTTGAAGGCACGGTAACTTTCTAATGCCAATATGACTTTTGAATCTCTACAAAAATTCAAGAGAGAGAGAGAAGAATGCACCTTTAATGTCTGATCATGAGATATGCTTCCAAGAAACTTTCTGTCATGAGAAAAAGCTGCAACATCAAATTACACCTTGAGTTAGAGATACAACATGATAACATCTAAAGATTAAAAATTTACTTCGACTTTATCTTAATGTAACATACGAATGGGCAAATCGAGAAAATGAACAGGTTTCCTCAAGTTAATAAAAAAAGAAGAAGAAACCCAGTTTTCTCTCCGAAAGGGTTGAAAGAAAGTCATACCAAGACGTTCCACAGGGTATTCAGAATGCTCGGCAATTGGCTGGATTATTCTGTTTGGTAATATGCCTACCAAGCTACACAGAGTATAAGAAAAATATAATTCAATCTACAGAGGAATACGTAAGTCAATTGGAGAAACTAGTCCTGTTCTGAGGAGAAACGTTTCACCTGATTATTCCATTCTCCGATCCAGTTATTACTCTATCTTCATCAAGCTTAAGTCCATAAGTCCAATATCAGGGATAGAAGAAAAGAAAATTTTAGGATTTAACAAGGTTAACATTTTGATAATGCTAAAAATAATTACGACATTATAATGAAAAATCACTTACCTTCAGCAAGGCATCAACAGAGTTAGGAGAGAGATCAACGAAGCGATCACTAAAAATTTACAGGACATATAGATCATCAAAAATCCAATCAACAACTACGATTATATTCCCCACCAAGCAGATATTCACAATTTACTGTATAGTTGGTTAGATTACAATTAAGAGAGAAGGATACCTGCAATCCTTGAAAAATCCCCATGAATACAACAACAGGGTTCCAGTCTGTGTTCCACATATAACCTTTCGACCATTCTAATCACACAAATAAACAGTTAGACATATCTAAAAGTAGTAACAGATGTCTAGTTTTCAAATGATGTAAGCAATCAAAGCAAGTATTCTTGTTGTTTTAATGGGCTATCTTTTGAATGCAATCGGTAAATTTAACCTTCATGACCACCACAGAAAGAAGCTCATCCTCAGAAAACTCTGATCGAGTTTGAACCTGCAATAACATGATACCACAGAGATTTACTTATCAACTGAAATAAGTTGAAGGCTGAAAGAACTATAAATTGGCTAAAGGCATGGAGGGTAAATACAACAGGAAGGCAAATACATCAAATGTTGAAGCAACAAAAAGAATTACTTTGTTACTTCTTAGATTGCAAACAGATAGAGTCCCATCACCGCTGAAGCAAAGGAGACATAATTAGAATACATTAGTCAAGAGACTACCTTGGCAACATTTAAAAAGATATCATAACATTATGGCATCACATGGAAAAGCATTAACTGTGCAAGCTAATAGTGAATATAGATATTTAATTCGTGCATCATGTCTTGTAGGTACTTTTTTGAAAAATTGTGGGTCAAAGTGTCCGTGTTAGTGCTCCCTAGAGAATACCAAAAATCACTTCAAAATATTGAAGGCATAACTGTTTTGTCTAACCTCTGAATACATTTTACAACATTCAAATTCTAGAGAAAAAGAGAAGCCATGACTACCTCGTTCCTAGTAACTTCATGGAATCAGAGGCAAAAGTCATATCTGAAATGTATTCTTCATGAGCATTAAAAGTGTTGCAGCAAGAACGCTGTCGGGTATCCCACACCTGTATTGTGGAGAATAACCCCATCGTAGGAAAGAAAATAAATGATTTAAATTAAATTTCCTCGAACTATTAAACTATACAGACTCGGCACTTAATGATTGGCAAAAAAAAATGGCATTCCCTCAGAAAAAATGCAAAAATGAACCAATAAAAGCCAAAAAAAAAAAAAAGACAACCAGTTAGCAACATTGTCTAACGAGAACAATTTATTTGGCTTAAAGATGAGGGTAGGGGTGTACGTGAGTTGACTTAAGTTGGGTTGGGTCGATTTTATCCCCAACCCAACCCAAACTTGAACCCAACCCAAACCAATCAAGTTTGGGTTGGGTTGGTCGATTTGGGCTTCAGTCCAACAAAAATTGAATTCGATTACTTTTTGTTGAATCTAGACAATTTTTCAAAGTTTGAAGTTACTTGAAAACCTTCATTTATTTTTTTAACACACATATAATGAATTTTTTTTTCCTGAAAAATAATGTATAAATAAATCTCAAACAATGAAGTATTTTCTTTTTTACAATTTTTTGGGATTCATTCATTTCATCATGTAATTAATTTTTATTTTATAGTTAAATAACTTTGCATTTGTGCATAGCATTCATGTCAATCGGTTTATGTAAAAAAAAAATGGAAGTTTATAAATTATAAGTTATCTTATCTTCACTATTGTTCTATTTTTTTATTTAAAATATTAATTTCTTTAATTTATCGGGTTGGATTGGACTAACTTATGTTGGATTTTTATTCAAAACCCGAAACCCAACCCAACCCAACCTAAACCCAAATTTGATTTTTCAACCCTACTTAATCCAATTGATTGAGTTGGCCGGGCTGAGGGATTTGGGTTAGGTTTTACCCAGCCCTAAGTGAGGGGATACAAATACTAAATTCTTTCATGCTTTGGTCGAGAAGAAAAGTAATGGGAATCCTAATAGATATCATATTTAATTTACTTTTTAAATTAGGTACTTATTTTAGGAAATACAATTATGGTTTAGTACTTTATTAATTGTTTAAATTTCAAATTGATGCTTATTTAGAAAACATAACTAAGATTGATTTTATAGATTTAATATTTCTTACTTAATTTAGACTAGTTTAAAACATATATAA
>CAIGRH010039785.1:0-16086 GCA_903798295.1 Fraxinus nigra | reverse complement strand
GGTGGACTGAGTTAAATTTAATGATTTTTACTTACACAAATCTTGTTGAATGCTATTCAATTTTCTCATCGAACTGTAAAGAACAGTAGTGTTAAATACGATGGAGAATCTCAACAACGAAAACAAATTTACAAATCTTAGACTAAAATATTGAACAATTTAATTTGATTAATACGATTTAACAGAAGTAAAATTAAAATTAATTAAAGAAATTTTCTTCTGCACTTGGAGATTCTACAAGTGGTATCATATCCTTGAATTTTTATTTTGAATTTTTTCATTTTAAATTTTTTGAATTAAGCCTTTGTTGCATTATGTTAATTGTTATTATACTATGAGTTAGGGATTTATTTTGGAATTTATTAAAATTTCTGTTGAGGCTATAGTTTTACAAAAATCCCAAAATTGACATGTTTTTAAAGTGATCTCCAAGAAATCTGGATCATATTCAACTAGGGAAGACAAAATAGTTTATCGGTTTGGGCTCGGCTCGGATAAAGATCGAGTCAGGCTGACTAGTGGCTCGGGCCGAGCCCCATTTTAGGGAGTGGCTTGAGTCGGCTTGGCCCGTGAGCTTAAAAAACTAAAAAAAACTTGTCTGTCACTTCTTCTTCTTTCTTTTTTTCTTTTAATTTTATTACATATTAATATTTAGTTATTATCTATAATACGTATAAATTGTACAAATTTTAAATACTTTAAAAAATATTAAATTTGTTACAAATTTTGTTTTAAAAAAAATTGAGTCGACCCGGCTCGGCAGCCCGAGCCAAATTGGGTTTCTGCTCGAGCGAAAAAAAAAAACTCGAAATATTTTTACTAGAGCTCAGTTGGAGTAAAAAGTTTTGGCTCGTGACTCGACTCGACTCAACTCATTAACACCCCCATATTCAACAAATGACAATACCATAAGCAATCGTGTAAATTTCCCCATCGGTAAACTGATGCGCGATCCCAATGTTAAATTATAGAATTGTTCGCTTACAAAGTTTAATATGTCCTAAAGTAATTATAAAGAAATTGAGAACTATATGGGCTTAGAATGGGCTTTGAGCGTAAAATGATCCAACAAATGAACACGTTTGTTTAACATTGAAAAATAAAGAATAAAATAAATTATAATCTTAGACGAATCACAGCCGTAGATATTTGACAAGTAGAACTTCAACCGCACGATCTAGGGCGACGAGATTATCACCCTCCTCTTAACCTGTTCAAAGCCTACTTTTGTTCGGCCCCAAAGCAAAGAGCCATCTCCAGAAGCCGGTGAGCCGTCAACCGAGAAAGTGGAAAATGGTTCAACGGCTTACATACAGGAAACGGCATAGCTATGCCACTAAATCCAACCAACATCGGATCGTCAAAACCCCCGGTAAAAACTCTTTTTTTATATATGATTTTATTTTATTTATCTATATTGGGTTTTGGAAATATTTATTTGGGTAGCGTTTTATTTTTTTAATAAATTTGTTTCAGTCTGATTTTATGTGAATTTGCTTAATTGTGTTTTTCTGTGTGTTGAAATAGGAGGGAAGCTAGTGTACCAGAGCACTAAAAAGAGGGCTAGCGGCCCTAAATGCCCTGTTACTGGCAAGAGAATCCAAGGGGTATGGCTTTTGATTTGCTGTTTATGTTCAAATCTGATTAATGAGAATTTAAGTGACTGTTTTTACTGATTACGTTTGAAACTTATGCACTCATTTAGTGCTTAAAAACTCTTTCTTGGAGGGTGATTGATAATTTTATTCTTGTCTGCCCAACCACCATTTGCATGTTTACATTGTATGGAACTCTAACGTCAATCATGGTATTTGGTAATTTTTTGTTAGATTGAGCTCCTAAAGGATTAATATTCATTTAAGCTTTAGAGAATGCTGCACAAAGCATAAATCAATTTTGATACGCTTATTTGCAGATTTGAATTCGAATACCTGAAGCGTTGTCATGTCTGTATGTTTACATTTTGAATTATAAGCTTTAATTCATGTACCCTTTACGGCTTTACCTTTGGGTTAGGATTATACAGAAGTTACTGGTGAATGCATCTAAAGTTTGTAGACCAGTTGTATGTTTTTGCCTGACAGTTGACGAGTTCCTGTTTTGTGTTGAATGGTAAAAGCTTATGGAACGAAGATGGAACTTTTTGGATAATAAAATCACTAGTATCATTTTGATGAATTCATATGTCTACTGTAATTTTAAAGGGATTTCTTTCTTTGTAAGAGTTTTGTCTTTCTTATAAAATGCCCTGAGGTGATACTAATGAGAAACGCTGCTGTTTTTATGGATTAAAACAAGGGAAATTTAGGACTTAGATCCCCAACCTCAACCTATTTAACACTGACGAGATTGTGGACAGAAACCGTTAATTGACCAGTAAAAGTTAAAGTTTGTGTTTTAATGACTATTTTTCCCTTTATATTAAACGAAACCCAAAAAATAAAAATGAAAATGAAAAAATGCCAATACAAACAAAGAAAATGAAATAGTCATCTTCCCAACCCAAATTCCAACCACTGACGCCAACCAATTTAAATTGCCACCCCACCACCACCATCCCATTTCTATCTCCCTGGAACCCCTATCCCACCTGCAGTTCAAAGCCATAAGAGGAATCAAAATTGAATTTCAAATCCCCCTTCAAAGCTTTCAAATCCTCCCATGGGTTCCTCTAGGTTTGATTTTTACTAGTTTTTTATGGATTTGGTGATAATTACTTGGCACATTATGATGAGTACATGGAAAATGAGTTTTTCAACGAAATGTGATAACCATTCTAGACTATAAATAATCCTCCAAAATTCAGTAACAAATATGAAAGAGTGTAAGCCCAAAGTGGAGGCAAATCCATCAAAAAATCATCTGCGGACAATATGAAACTTGAAACTTGTGTTGGATATTGACAAATCATCTAACAAATTATTGGATTTTATTTTTAGGGTGATAAAAACCCATTAGAGATCCATGACCTCATTTAAGTTTACTTGTTTAGTTCATGGTGTTAGGTGTTTGTGACTCGTGTGAGTTCGGGTGTTTTTTTCAGTGGTTAGCACTGTGTGCTTGCAGCTGGTGGTGGTTGTTGAGGAAGAAGACCGATAATTTATTTCCTTTTCTTTTTGCCATTATTTTCCTTTGGACATGCAGTTTTGTTTTTTTGTTTTTACTTTTGACTTTTATTTGTTTCAAAGTAGGGGTATAACTGTCGTTTAAATATTAATATGACTTTTTTAACCGTTGAGTTGATAGTTTCTGTCCCCAAAGGATCTCAAGTAACAGTGTTAAATAGGTTATCCGTAATCTCACTTTGAAGGTTGGCAATCTATATCCACACTCGCACAAAGGTTGGGAGTCCAGTCCTGGCATTCCTTAAAACAAACTAGAATAGGCACTATGATGTGGAAGCAAGAAGTGATTGATACATGATGTTGCACGATATTTTTTATTTATAATACAGAAGGGCTAGAGCAAACAAGACTCCTAAATGGCTTTTAGCTTCCATGCAATCATGATAATTTACTTGTGGCTGTCTTTGACATTATAACTACTAAGAACACAAATATCTCTCTTTTTAGTTAATTGAGCGTGGTATTGTTTATTAAAGTGTTTGAATGACTTGATTCCTGCCTTGTGAATATAAAATAACCAAAAACCTTTTTTCTACTTTCATATCTGCAGATACCTCACTTGAGACCTGCTGAGTACAAGAGGTCTAGATTGTCCAGAAATCGGAGGACTGTGAACCGTGCATATGGTGGAGTGTTGTCCGGCAGTGCTGTAAAGGAAAGGTAGGTTTCACTATGCACGCAGAGACTGGCCATTTCCTCAAATATGCCTTATAGATTCTTTCTTGATCTTTGACATTCTTTCTGCTCGGTTTTGTAGAATTATTAGAGCTTTCTTGGTTGAAGAGCAAAAGATTGTGAAGAAGGTTTTGAAGATACAAAAGACCAAGGAAAAGCTGGCTACCAAGAGCTGAGGTCTGACATAGTTTTGGTCCTTTTTGATACAACTAGTTGAGGAATCACCGAAATGTACTCAAGGTTTTCAAGCTAGATATCTGTATTTTCGTGGTATTCTTGGTAATGTGACATTCATCTGCATTGTTCTACTATATGTTGGGAGCTTTGGTTTCCAGCGATTTTTGATGATTTGGAAATTCATTTTGGATTTGCTTCAATGTAATTCTCAGTGAGTTTTTCAGGTAATATGCTCCTTTCCAATTTGCTATGTGGAAACTTTAGTGGCTGGTTGTTGTTCAATTGACCCAAGGGGTGCACCCAGTTTTGATCACATTGATACAGGGTCCAATGTACACTGGTTAAAGTCAATAGATTCGTTTACAAATGAATATCACCTCAATTACTCTATTAGTGCAAATGGTCAACCGCAGTTGGTTAACAAGATGTCACATTCAGGTAAAGAACTAAGCCCAGCTAGTTAAAAGAAAGATGGCGTTGTATCAAATAAAAATTGAACATTTTTCATTATCTCAAAAATTTAAAGAGTATAATCATGACAATAAATTTACACAGTACATTCAACACAAACTGTGAAATGGTCCCTCTCCTCTTAATTCATCAGGGAAATGGTATGAAATTGTGTATAAATCTTAGCAAAGATGGACAAGCAGAGCCTGCATGCTACCTACTAAGAGAGAGACCCATCTCGATCAAGATGCTTGTAACAATTCCTTGATATCATATCCTTGTAGCTACACACAAACAGCCAGGACGAACATTCTTAGCGCACTTATTCAACAACTAAATATTAAAATGAACGCAAATAAATAAGATAAAGCAACACTGAAACAATTCATAACTGCCAAATAGGTAAAAAAAAACATGCTCACTTTTTCCCTCTTTAATGGTTCCAAGTTTGTGCATTGTGATATTCTATAGTGACACAAGTAGAAGAATGCCTAATAATTAAAAAAAAAAAAAAAGACTATATGCATATAATTTTTTCGGTATTAGGTTATAATAAAATGCATAATTCTCTGTTTTGATATGATGGAGCAGTTATAAAATAATGAGCTTGGTATTTAGAGCACTGTGGAAAACTTAAAAACTTGTGGGCAAATAATTACCTGAAGGAAGGTGAGAAGCAAGATAACTCCCGAGTTCCAAAAGGCATGAATCGTGATTGGGGTGAGAAGGTTGCGGGTTTGAGCATATGAAAATCCCAAAGCAGTGCCTGAAAAAAGCATAATATTCAAGGAATTCAGATTTAAAATAAATACCATTTTCTTTATCAAACCACAAAAGTAGTTATTTGCAGTGCGAACACTTCTATTCGGCTTTAAAGGGAGAATTTTATACTAACTCGATTTCTTGAAAACAGTCCAAGAAATCAAAACATCGCCTATGAGCGTGACAGACAGATAATTCAATATTCATCATGCTAAAATAATAATGTCAAAAAGAGAAGGGACTTTTATTTGGAGGTTGCCTTCTGGACCAGTTCACATTTGCCACCTCAAATAAAAAATGAATGAGATGCCAAATTAAGATTTCGTTATTGAAACCTCTGCCAAATTAAGAAACAAAAAATTTCTCTCCATGATTTATGAAATTCCATTTATTTTTAGCCGCTTTTAGTTCATTTATCCTTCCGAATAAACTTGTGGGCATTAATCATACCAAGAACAAACAGCTGAGGAAATTCTCCAGGAGTGAGATGTGCAACTGCAAAAACAGCAGCACTGATAAGCACAGCAAGTGGCGTTGGCAACCTGCAGAAAATTAGAACCAATCAGTCTTCGACACACAAGCATTTGCGCACACTTCCATTGAAGGATAAAACAACTGCAAATTCCAAATCATAAAATTTTCCTCCATGAACCATTTAACATTCGAAAAGAATAAGCTCATTTATATTTTCCAAGTCAGATGAATATACATTACACATCCCATTATTTAGCCACTCCACTTTTCTTTCAATTTTGACTTAGCAAGTAGGCAAAAAGGAAATTTAGTCATTAAAACAAAGTTGCCATTTTAGCCTTGTGGTTCAGTCATCAAACTTCAGAACGAGGTGTAGAGCACGCAACTTACATTTTTCTTCCTTTCAAAAGTAAGAGAAAGGTGGAATCATAAACCAGACTCTAGACTTCATTTTTCTCGTCCTGGATGCTTAAGCTTTTGATTCTCAGTATCATGCATCTAACTTCTATTATCTATAACCGATTACAATGACTAAATTTTGATTTAACTATACACCACTATATGCTTTACACTTTTTCAATTCTTTTAACAATAAACTTATGACAGATTTATAATTGCATAACCCGTAAAAGGAAAACAGCTTTGAAATGAGAAATCATACCACTTGGTTAGAGACACCATAAAAAAACCTCTGAACACAGTCTCCTCAAGAATAGGTGCTAGGACACCTGTGATACCTACCAAGCAGGCAGTGCTACATTTAAAATGTAAAGAATCAGTACCTTTTTTATCCAAAATTATATAATGGTTCGTAAATACACGTGAAAATCGAAGCCTTTTGTCAGAAGTTACCTGATACTCGAAGATCCAATCAATGGAAGGAGGCGGACAAGAGCATCAGTCTGAATAGAATTTAAGGAGATTATTAACACTATAATATTAGGAAAACTAAAATGCTGTGCATACTGCATATCTTTAATCATCAGTGAAACTGGATATCATCAATGTCATTTCTTTTTCTTGAGAAGATGGAAAACAAAATAAAAAGATCTCAAGGATAAAAAATAAGTTTAGTTAGTATAAGATGTTAACATACACTTGCTCGTGACACTCGCACGAAATGAATTCAGCTGGAGAAAATGAATTATGTTATAATTTTAAGCTTTTATCCATAGTTGAACGTAAAGGAACTCCGTTAAAGCACTTATAATTAACTTTTCCATGTGAAAAGAAAATATAAGAGCTTGGACTACTCCTTTTAATACAATTGACTTTTAAAGATGGAACCCCAAGAAAATATGATATTTGTGCCCATTAAGCTTAAACAAGCAACTCGATCCAACTAAGATTCCAACGAGCACATGGATTTCAAGATTGGGGTTCACATTGAACCACCATCTTGCCTATTTCACATCGAATAAGTATGAAATAAATATATAATATATAAGAGCTTAACTACTCCACTTAATAAGGTTGAGCTTTTAAGATAGAAACTCGAGTTTTTATAGAAAAAATACACGGTTCATACTCCTTATGTTAATCAAAAGGCACAAAAAGAATAGCCAAAAATAGATATTAAATCCTAACCTCTCGTTGTGGAGCCTCACCATTGACAAAAGACATCACAACACCTGTCAGGGCAATAGCACCTAGAGCTCCACCTAGACCAATTCCGGCCCACAACAACCACCCTTTTTGAAAATTGAAAGGTTCCTTCAAATCTAAAACACAAATTGGTTATCCATATGATTTCAGATTTTTTTTTTCTCTCAAATGTTAGATAGGAAATTAAATGAAATAAAGTTATGTAACAATTTCATGGACCAGAAAAGGCCTAATGAACCATCTATTTATAATAAATTGATCTTGTAAACTTGATTGAGTAATCATGTTCATTACCATATCGATAAATGTCATCAGGAAGTGGAGAGAATGACTTTGTGAGACTATATAGAACACCAAGCACCACTGCAGTTGCAATGCTACAAGACAATAGAGTCAATAAAGTTTGGTGCAGGAGTGCAAATCGAAATAAGAACTTATTAAAGAAAAGAAAGAAACTGAAGTTGAAGTTTGAGAACTTCACATACGATTGATCCACAAATAGAATTTCTGCTTTTTCATCCAAACTTAATTCTTCAATTTTAAGTCCTGTGTATGGTATTGCTGCTGCCTCAATCAGTCCTGTCAAAACAAAACTGCCTGGGAAATGATCAGTTTTCATTGATGTCAATACTCTGTCCCTAATCTTAAGAAAGCAGTCAACAACTACAATAACTCTCCATTCATACGAGATTGGTAACTGAGAATATTCTGTTCAAATTACAAGAAAAGAAAGAACCTACAGCTCTAATCATATCTAGCATCATAAATTAAATGGATTCTATTTTTTTTATACAGAATCAAATATTGAGTAGAACTAGTGATGGAAATGCACCTCAATCCGCATGCAAGTGATGTCAAAGAAATTGTTTGCCAATTCCAAGGCACATCCCATCGTTTCAATATTCGCCAATTTAGTCCGGCCTCCTGTAGAAACACCATTTCAGTTATCTAAATCAGTTCTTAACCCTACTAGAACTAATCTTATTTCAAAATAACAGAGACACCTAATCAAGAACCCCTTAATCAGATATTTCCAGCCTTCCTTTAGAAACCCATTTCAATTTTTCTCTCTCCTTTTCAAATGGACGTGGAACCCATTTAAGATTGCTAATAATTCCAACAAAAAAATGAGTTTTTTCAACAATCCCCATGTTCTTACCAATAATTCTAAAACTTTTATCTGTGCAGGGTAGCAAATATAATAAAAAGAAAAAAAAATTGGAAGGCGTAGTTTCTAATGGATAAAATCATAACGCTTACCTTTTTATCAGATTCTTGACTAGAATTGTTCTTATAACAGCTTACAGTACAGAATCCTCTGGTGGGTGCAACTTGAAGCTTGAGAACAGGGATTAATGGCGACGATGGGAGGATTTGAGGTATTCGATATGGGGTTTTAGTGTGTGAATAGAATCTGGGCGAAGGAGAAAGAATTGAAATTGAGGATTGAACAATTGATGTATACACCATTGTTACAAGTTTGAATGTTTTTGCAGCTAAGGTTTGCGATAGTGGGATTCGCGCAAAAGATGCAGGCTTGGTGGTTGAAACTGTAGAGGCAGGTGTTCTCTTTATCCTGGACTTAGAGAAAAGAGAAAAGAGAAAATAATTTTATAGTGCCGAAAAAAATTGACGAGATGCTAATTTTGACATTTTTCTTTTTTATTTTTTTGAATGTTTTGTTAATTTCCTTTTCATTTTTCGAGATCCATAGAACAGGGTTTTTCTATTCTGCTTATTCGCCGATTTAGGGTTGTATGAGTTTGATGTAAGTGATTTAATCCTACTATCGAATTTGTTAAAGTTGACTTTGAGCGAAAACTTTCTTTATTAATTGAAGTCGAAAAATGTCAACTATTTATAATTTCGCGAAAAATGTCCAAAATTTCTAATAACGTTCGAATACCACTAAAAGTTTTCGACAATGTCTAGATCTCCCTACATGACTAATTGTACGGCTCTTGAGAGAAATGAGTGAAGACACATGAATCCCTTCTACGCGCCCCATAAACCTTATTTCTATTTATCCAATCGATAACTAGGTTTTGCCGAAAAAAATTGTCCCCACTGGTCAAAAATTCGTCGTCGCCCGCTTTTCTCCGACTACATTGCAAACCATTGGAGATTTAACCTTAGCTTACAAATTTCACTTCAGTCGATTTCAAGCATTCTAAATAGGTACTCTTTTGAAGCCATAGTTACATTGCTCTTGGTGCTTGGTCCCATTATCTTGTAGATTAATTGCGCATAATTTTGGTGTAAACATAAAAAAATACAAATTTTGATCGTAGTGCATTGAAAATATATGTTTCTTTTGTTTATTTGTTTTTCTTGATGCGTAAAAGTGAATGTTTTTCGATTCATTATTTAATTTCTTTCGAATTTTGTGTGTTTATTTGTAATAATATGGTTAAGACATCCATCTAGACGACACTATGTTGACAATATTGTAAATATGACATTTATGCCGGCTGTCGTCGAAGGCAACGGTCATTACACGTTTGTGTATATTATCAAGTTTACTGGTCATTTTGTGGTGGTTTGAGATTGGCAATAGCGTGAACAGGTGATGCTTTACGTGCTAAAACGGATTTTGACCATTAGTAGCTGCGAAACGGGATGTCGAAATCCCTGCTTGACATACTATTACCAATGGTTTGAAATAAAGTTGGATAATGACAAATTTTGCCTCTGTCGTCGATGGTTCAATGTCAATAGATTGGCTGTTTCGATGTGGTTGAAAAAATGTTGCACGCATTCTATGACCTCACACTAGGGAGCACAATTGTAATTAGCAGTGTTCGATTGGTTCCACATAGATATGATAATGGGCCAAGCTGGCTAATTGTAATTAGCAGTGTTCGATTGGCTCCACGTAGAGATAGCAAGGGGTCGAGTCGGCTGCACGCGAGTTTGGCCAATGCTGGTCACGAGCCAAGCTCATGGCTCGTTTAGAAGCTCGGATCGTGGCTCGTGGGCCAAATCGAGTTTCAGCCCGCGAGCTCGTCAATTTTTTACAAGTTAAGCTTTTTTTAAAAAAAAAACTAAAAATAAATCTTCGCTTTGGCCGAGCTCATGAGCCGCTCGCCTGGTGAGTCTGCCCGCTCGGGCTCGTCATTTGAGGAGCCCGAGCCGACTTTTCAAGAACCGAGCGGCTAAGTCGAAGAGCTGCTTGACCTGTTTGCCACCACTAGTTCCACGAATCTTATCGATCATAATATAATATGCATTTATTATGCACATTTACTCTAATCATATGCATTCTTGTTGCGTCATCACAATTTATGTCGGTATAACATGAACTACACAATTAAGCACATGTGTCGATATAAATTAATTATGTACAGTATCCTATTGCAAGCAGATGGCATTCGAATACTAGGTTGCGAAGAATGTCTTTTTGATGATCATGTCATACAATGCTGCAATGTTGGAAATGTACGATCATATCCTCAATTTCTTGTTACTTCTACGTAACCCAACAAGGATAGTCCAATAATTTATTTTTACTTATCCCACCCAAAATCCATTTTTAGTCTATCCTAATATTAAAATTGAAAAGTTTTTCCTTTTCAATTTCTGTTTGATGAAACGAATCTGTTTTTCAAAAATTGAAAATATATCAAGAAGGAGAATGCAGTCAAGTAAACGCAAATTATATTTGCTTACCATTTTTTTTTTTTTAAAATGTTAGTCCCCCAACATTCTGATATAGGGCCGCCCTTGATGAAGAGGCCAACCCTTATAAGTCTCAGTATAAATGATGGAAGACATTAGTTGGGCCTTGCTATGAGAAATGAGGGCAAGCCCTTCCATGAGTGATAAGATGCCATCAAGCACAAGGCCTAAGTCGAGGCTAGGGAGACTTCACTGGAGCTGAGCGAGAAGCATGTAATCAAGTTGACTAAGCCTTAACCAACGAGTAAAAGATATTTTATTAAGCATTATCTATTAACAGAGGCCAAATGTCAAGAAGTCGTCCCTCTCCCGTATGTGGCCTACGTTATCAACCCAACAAAGGCCACCTTTCCTACCGTCCCCAGTGGAGAAAGAAAAAGTGATTAACTATAGCAAAGTAGAGTGAGGAAGGTGTGCGCCACCAAATAACTACTATTAAGGGAAATGTTGAAGATGGCTCAGACGAAATAGCGCTTACTGGACCGCCTACTGATAAGTGCATTTTCAACACTTATTCGAAGTCTTAAATTATAGCATTTTAATGTTCTTTTGACAAAATATGACCTAATTCGTGTTATGTTGTGTGTAATAGGTAAAATTCGATGATTACATGAATAGTTGGAAAAAAGACTAAATCCAAACTATGGAGACTAAAGTGCAATATTACAATAGTCGTGTCGGATTGCAAGACAGCGATTCGGACTTCGGAAGAAAAAATAATAAAAAATGATCAAAATACACACTTGGGAAAGTTCAGGGACTAATATACAATTGGTCAAAAAAATGCAAAATCATGTGTACGCATATGCTTATAGGACACGTGTATACTCAAACCTTATTTGCATTGGCCGAGACTAAATTAAATGAACTATGTGTACACTCAAATTGAACCATGTGTACGCATGGTTCATTTCTAAGGAAAAATTTTCCTTATTTTTTTTCCATCTTATTTTGATATGCAATATTTTGGCATTCTATGTAAGACCTAATACGTCCAAGACGTCCCCAACCTCCTAGACCTAAAAATCTTTATATTCTACATATTTTGGAGGCGAAGAACTACGCTTGATCATGAAACAAAGGCGAATTACTCAAAACACTTGAAGATTATTCAACCGAAATCAAGATTTCATTCAAAAAAAGGGGGATTTCTTGACTTTCTTCCATCTGTTCTTGATCCGGATGTTAGTTTTCCATATTTTATCGTGTAATTCAATATTTAATATGATGAGCTAAGTTTTTCTATTGTATTGGATGATTGAACAACCTTATTTTTGTTTATTTCAATTTAAGACTTTAATTTAGGTATTTCTTGTTATTTCTTGATTGATTTTGCATTCACATTGCACTATTTAATTGTTTGGCCATCAATTGAATAATTAGTTACTTGTTGTAGCGTAGAAATACTCACAGTAAATTTAGAACACGGTAAAATCAACACATGAGCAATATGTATTATGAGTAATATCTATGACATGTACAATCATTTAGATAACATAAATTAAATGCATGATTTTCATATGAATTTAGACTAAGAATATGATCGGGTCATGTTAATCATATGTTGGTGTATCTTGGAAAATAGCATTTAACATATTAACGTTATTGCTTGTCAAAAATGTATGAAATTAACTAGATTATTAATTGAGAATTGAAATAGATGGACATATAAGAAATCATGATTCCAATACAAGTATTCGCTTTCGATAAAACCACAATTTACTTGTTTTATTAGTATAGATTAGAAATAGTATAAACAACCACAAAATCACTCTTTTGTTGTCACTACCTACTTGAATTTAATACTAACTATTGAACTACATTTTAAACCTTAATCATTGTAGGAACGTTAAACTCGAAACTCAATATTTCTATTACTTATACAACGATCATGTACGCTTGTGAATTTCAATGCAACACCACTTTGACTAAGTAATGTGACGAGTTGGCCACCAAAGAGCTCGTTAAACAAATGAAGTTACCCTCTTTTAGCTCCTTGATCATATAAATACCCCTTAAAATCTCTCAACCAAGGTAAGTAAAATCTATAACAACCCAAGCTCAGCTAACTTGTCTTCCCAGACCCATTTTCTATATTTTGACTTGTGCGTCGGAGTGAAAACAACTGTTGCATCCTTTCCAGTGCAATGATCTTGCATTCGAACATAGGTCTTGGTGAGCACGAGCTATACAGGTTGATAGAAAGGCAGTCAGGTTCTATTGACTTTAGGGTTGTCCAGATTTAGAGGTCAACATCATCAAAATCCAAATAGAAAAAAAAAAACTCATTACTGATTGCAACGATATTTGACCTTAGAGCATTTTTTGTTGGGTTGAACAATCTTGCTTGAAAAACTCTAGGAAAGAGTCAACATTTATTTGACTCACAATAAGACTCACTTTGCCCCCAAGGGCACATGTAGTTGGTGAGGTCTTTAGCAGCAAACGTGTTGTGTTGGCCACCTTCAAAACTATGGTACTTTGGAGTGAACACACATCCAAACAAGTAGGGTCAACAATTCAGTATTTAGACCGTAATATTTAGCAATGTTGGTTTGGCTCATCTAAATAAAAAAATCTTCCATTGGTAGCAAGGAAATGTACATGGAAAACTAGCAAGGGAAAGGACATCTTGCTAGACTTAACTTTGATTTTATTTTGGGATATGGATGGAGAGTTATATGATAAGTGGGAGTTGAAAGGTAAAAGTAAAATATCAATGCTATGACATCATTCTATTTTCCATAAATTGGAGAAAGGGTGCTCCTTTTTGGACTCAAGGCTCGCTACGTGGCCACTTCAAGCCGAAGACAATGCTAGGAAGGAAGTTCGATCAGGGAAGCACACGTGTTAAAAGATAATAATAAAAAATTATCACTTTGAATTAAAAGTTCAAAACTCGTGTTACTATTGCTTTCCATACGAATACATACCTTGAAAGTTTTGGGCCTTCTAAATTTAAAACTATGTCACGAAATCAGTACGCAAATACCCAAAAACTAGATAAAAGCAAAGAGACATGCCTAAAAAATCCTAATCTTTAAAACTAAAATGAATTTGATTTTAGGGTTGTGCAGCCCTGTACAACCAGCTTTTTTGTTGATTTTATATATAGCCAATGTTTAGTTTCTTAAAAGGGTTAGATTAAAATTTAAATNTAGTTTCTTAAAAGGGTTAGATTAAAATTTAAATTAAATTCAACAATTAGTTTTAACCGCATATTTTATGAGATTCACAACTTTTCAATCATATATTTTATCAACTTTTAACAAAATCTACTAAATATCTTATTTTTATCTAAACCAAACATGGTGTCACGTAGTGAAAATGCTTATCCCTCATTTGGCACGACAAGGACGCTAACAGCTAGGCGCGATGCGATGCCTATTTTATCAATAGTACACTAATGATATATGATCATATACATGTATTCTCCTTAATATCCTACTCATAGCGTACGTGTATGCCAGTTGTTCGGGCTTGCCGGCCTAAGAATCAGGGGAGGACGGCCTTAAAGCGTTGAACCTAGAGAGTCAATCCTGCGATCCGTGAAACATGGTCATAACATGATTATAAAAATGAAAAGATAATGTTTTGAAATCTCAAGACTTGGAGAAAATATAAAAAGGAAGAAGAAAACAATTCGAAATTTAAACCCTACTTAATAGGAAAATAAAATATAATTAAATATTATAGTGTTTTGGATTATCATGTGATGATTTATCTTTTCATCCAAAAATTTGCACCCTTTAATAAAATAAGGGTAATTAAAACAAAATGTCCATACATTTCAATGTTTTCGTGCAAAACGTTTATTCCTTTCATTTTTTTTTGGCATTTTCACACTTTATTACGGAAAAAGTCATATCCACCTACCTTTAATTGCTCCGTTAACTCAACACAAAAAACAGATTTTCCTTTCAAAAACCAAAGGTAATATAATCATGAGTTATTCTAAGAGTTTCCTTTCTGAAATGCATCTTTGTGGGTTTTTGTGGTTCTCCTAACATATTGGGCTGATCCGGTTCGTGCTGCAATCATGAATTGTTCATAGCTAAGAGTTTCCTTTCTGAAATGCATCTTTGTGGGTTTTTGTGGTTCTCCTAACCTATTGGGCTGATTCGGTTCGTGCTATTTTCAAATTTGGCCTTTGGATAAATTGGAGGGTTGAGATTTATTCATAATTGAGATATTTTTCTTACCTTGACTTTTTGGTACAATAGATTCACGTGGGTTTCCTTCCTTTAGAAGCTAGACTTTCTCTCTCTTTTGGAGTTACTTTCTCTTCCATTTTCAGCAGCCCATTTCCTTTCTTATTGGTCCCAAAAATTGATCCTTAGCCTATATGATTGAAGAAACCCTTGTATACTTAGGCCTGAAATAGTGGCTAAGTGTGGTTGGTGTTTCTCGGTGGTTCTTGGTCAGTTTTAGGGCAGATTCTTAGCGATTTTGGTAGACCTCTTGGTCGATGATCCAAGCCAAGTGTGAAGAGGTTCTAGCCGGTTCTCTAGCTCTCTCTGGACGGTGATTTGCATGGCATGGAAGGTTGTTCTTGAGCCTCAACTTTCAACCACTACAAAGGGAAGAAGCACTCCAGATTATCTACTGTATATTTTCGATTTTCTATACATTTCTATGATATATTTATGCAATGTTTTTAGGCTGTTTTTGATCATAAAATCATTGTGGTTGCTTGGTAGTCTTAAACTCTGTTAATGAACATTTGGTGATTATGATATGCTATTTTCCTTCACAAAACTGGTACCAGAGCCCTTCAATCTAGGGTTTGGCATGTTTATTTTTTGAAATTGCTATTTGGGCTTTTGTTTAAATTCGATACCGATTCATGTGACTTTGTGCTGTGCATATTACTAACTGAATTGGGTGATTCTGGAGACTTTGGCTGGCTCACTTGACTGAGGAACTGGTGGTATATGTTACTATTTTTCAACTGTGGTTTGGTAAGATTATTCCAAACTCTTCGATAGGTTAGGTTTGATATTCTTACCCGTTTATGCATGATTGCTTGGTTGCCTATTTGTGAATTCTGGTGATTGAATTCCTGTAAGTGATTTGTAACCTGGAAAGCATACAGTCAGCAAATCACTCTCACATGCTTTAGATGTTGCAGCCAGAGCAC
>CAIGRH010039744.1:0-10706 GCA_903798295.1 Fraxinus nigra | reverse complement strand
TTATTTTTAAAAATTTAAGAATTTTAATTAATCCAATATAAAAAATAAAAAAAAATTATTTAGATTCGGGTCTTATTCGGTTCTTCGGTTCTTGGTCTAGACCCGAGACCTGACCCAAACCTTTCGATTCTTGATTTGGGTACCCGTTCGAGTCTTTAACTTATGAAAAATCGCTCGGTTCGGTTCGATTCGGTCAGGTTCGATTCGGGTATTTTGGACACCCCTAATTACGCCATCTTAGATACTCTCCATCGATGGTCTGACTAGGAGTTTCCGTCTGACCATCAATTCCAAAACATATTAAAGATGCTTTCTAATGTTAACTAATTACATTTTTACATTCAAGCTATTCAAAGGTGTCAAATTATTGAAACTTGTGGAACTCTGAACTCAAAAAGAAACGATGTCCAAGCATGAGATAGCATCAAGAGTCGGAGAAAATAATAAAAGCAACCAAATGGCAATGTATTTTCACGACATGAGTGAAACAGAAGGATTCAATTGCCACACAGCATGTAAAGAAACAAAATAGACGTTCTTCATCTCATACAGCAAGTATGATTCACAAGTATTTTCTCTCTTTCCATTATGAGAAAGATGTGTAATTTCCATTTGCTCATTTCATCTGTAGTAAGGATGAAACATGCTTGGCCAGATTTTCCGGAAGTAATTGATCATATTATTTGCTTCCATTCTTTTGTCTTTAGTATGTCATTACGTATTTGTTCAGTCCTCAAAATGAGGGAACGCTTAAAGGCTCATTTGTTCTTTTACTCTAAAGCATCCTTCTAGAAGAGTTTGCAGATATGCCCAATTCTCAAATGAGGAAACGATTTAAAAGGTCACTTCTATAGTGAGTATAAAAAGTATCCTAGTCCTGGATAGATTTCCAGAAGTAATTGGTCATATCATTTGCATCCATGCTGTTGGTCTCTGGCATCGTATGAGGTAATTGTTCGTCCCTTAAAATGAGTAAGCACCTTTAAGGGCACATTTTTTCTGAACAGTAAAATGTCCTTTCGGATGTGCAAATCTTATTATTAAGCAATGCAACTATTGATTAAGTAACACTTGCCTTCTTGGTTTTAATCTCTTGCATCATCCATCGCCAGTCTCTTAAAGAAGGTCCTGCGTGTCAGTTTTGCAGAATACCTGTGATCAAGAAGTCATTGTCAGGAATAGGAGAAACCTCGTAATTCGGTGACATTTGATAAGACCAGCAAGAAATGTTTAAGTTGCCATCATACCAAACTGGTGTTTATACTATCACTGTAGAAACAAGAAGCAAGCAAGCAGTAAATTCAACTAAAAGATGCTCCCAATATCACATAAACGTACTCAAATTCAAGAGTTTCTGAACATAAACAGAACTAGTTGAACATAAAAATATTTACCAGAAAGATCCATTGTACACATCCATTCTCGAATACAAAACTTGTCTCCATGCCCATTGTAACTTGTTGTACACTTCCATTCTGCAATGCTAGATTTAACAATCTGATCCAATGTTCATGGGTGACTTCATCTTTCTCACATTAGCACATCTGATACTTGACCAACATCTAGACAATTAGCTTCTTAAGATAATGACATTTTATTCCTCTCGTTAAATTTTACTAGATTTACTTGAATAAAAGCTCAAGTAAATATAGCACTTAAATATCAGGTAATAGCAGCAAGTCATATTTCCAGTACATTTGAATGATTTAAACAGTAAGTTATTAAGATGCATTCTTCTAGAAAAATACTGCATTTAATTACATTAGAACAACCTAGTATCGATCTAGCATTTGGCCAAGTGGCAACCAACGTTCTTCTTCTAAATTGGAAAAGCAGGCTCCATATCCCATTCCCTGAACTGGAATTATCAATGTTTCAGGTTACATTGGATAGCATTAAGAGTGAGATCCATTATGTTACTACTTTAGACTTCTTTTTCATATCCAGAAATTGACCTAGAGAACTATGAAAATAGTAGGCCAATCTGCGAAAAAGGTGACAAATAATAGAAGTTAAAAGATAATTTTAAACCAAAATTAGTTCTTTCCAAATGATAATAGCACAAACAAGCTAAGGAAACATAAGTGACAACAACTCTGATTGTATGAATGATGCTTACAATATATAAACCCTCAACAATATAGATGGTGACAATGACGATAATAACGTTATATGCAAGACTGATGAGAAATCAACCATAAATATTAGAAACTGGTGTTTCGATGAGAAATATTTGTGTACATATGAGAAGACCAACACTGAGCCAGATGAAAGTTGCTCCAAAACAAAACATTGGGAGATTAGGTCACAAAAATCAGAAAGATGGCTGTCTGAAAAGATGAAAATTTCACTATTGGCTTCACCAAATGTGACCGTGTTTGCAGATTTTTATAATGCGGTGAAGTGCTAAAACTCACTTCAAATTGAATTCTATAAATCTCCATCTATGGGAATGAATGTACAAGAACTGGTATTTATATCATCCAATGATTGAGACTTGGGTTTGGAGAATCAATTTATCATTCTGAGTCACTGTTAATCATCACCAGAGGGTATCTGTCTTGCTTCAGAGAAAGATATTTGCCTGTTATTTGTAGAGCCTGCTTCCACAAGCCCTTTCCCGGGCAAACTTAATACACCAGTTCCTGATGATGAAGCCAAAAAACGACGAACTTCTGGAGTGTCGCCTGATGATGATGCAGCAAGATTGTGTGTGTAAACCCTCATTGGGTGGTCAAACTTGCAACTTGGACCAAACTTGCAGATTCCATATCGAGAGTAGAAAAGACACAGAGGCTCTGCCTAAAACCGACAAAAAAGGAGACAAAAAAAAAGGTGTGAAACAAGAAATCCTCAGTTGATTCCTTCAAAAAACTTAGTACAAAAAATGTTAACTATAGTAAAACGTCTCTCTTTCTCCTGCCCTCCTATTCTTTCCTCGTCAACCTGTTCCTCATCTTTTATCCTTATTCCAATTTCTCTCTTTGAATAATGTCAAAATATGTGGCACATATACAAAATGTTGAACCACATCATTACAAATGCCTGTTGAAACTAAATTAAATATTCAAAATGGCAAAAGCCTATGATAACCATTATATATCCAAAAAAAGCATGATCAAATTTTTATTTATCATTACATATTGTTCATGAAACTTCACAAATTTGACCAGATACAGCTATCTGACGAAACTACTCAGAATCCATCAGAGGCTATTTCCTTTAGCTCTTGTCAGGCCGCATCCAGCCCCCCTCAGGAAAAAAAATTAAGATCCCCATCCTTGACTTAAAATGGAAGATGTAATCAAAGAACGAGAAACCAGAAGTTTGAGCCTAAGTGTATTATAACCATCCATACTTGCCTCTACATGCAATATGGAGAACTTCTGGAGTAAACCATTTCGAAATTAAACTCTCTCTCAAAAGAAGCATTGAAAAGAAGATCAAAACATTTGAAAGTTAGTAAACTATACGTTGAACTTAATACAAAATTAAAAAAAAAAAAAAAAAAAAAAAAAAATTTTTTTTTATTGTTTTTTTTTTTTTTTTTAATATTTACCAATTTGTATGAAAAAGCCTTTCATAAATTTCATATTGTGTATTTTTTTTTGGACTGAGTTTTCAGGTTCTCTAAGTGTTAGGGTGCTCTGTGAGACCTTTTATTGTAGGGGAAGACAATACTTTAAATACNACTTGCCTCTACATGCAATATGGAGAACTTCTGGAGTAAACCATTTCGAAATTAAACTCTCTCTCAAAAGAAGCATTGAAAAGAAGATCAAAACATTTGAAAGTTAGTAAACTATACGTTGAACTTAATACAAAATTTAAAAAAAAAAAAAAAAATTATTTTTTCATGGTTGATAAGGGATCTTAATTTAATGTAGCACAAATTTCTCTTTGGCGTAAAAAAAAAACTCTTGTAATGCTCGGAGTATGTAATGGGACATCTTCTGTTTCAACTCATCATGGCGAAAAGAATCTTTTTGCAGAAGAAAGGCCATTAAGATAATAAAGAAACAGATAGTTGAGGTAAATTAACTTGGGGAAGTATTTAAACACAAGTTTTACAAGTGTGAGAGGGAACGAAATTGTTCTTTTAAGATATGATACGGTCTAATACAGGTTTTTATAATTTACACTTGTTTCTAAATAATTGTCATTATTTTTTAATTAAATTCTCCTAATCTTATTATTATCTTAGAGTAAGCCATGGAAAGAGTAAGGTTATCATTATCTTGCTATTCATGAGTATCTAAGAATTACCTTGGTATGTCCACGTTTTTAAATTTGCCTCTCCCTTAGCCGGAATTTTGCAATAGATTAGACATGCAAAGAAAAGAACAATGGTGCCCTCAAATAAATTGAAGCAAGATGGTGAAAAGGTGAGTACAAAGCACTCTGAGAATCAAAAAGGAGGATGGCATACTAAACTCACAAGCACGAGTGCACCAAGAATATTTCTAGCATCTAACTAAATGACCTGCCTAAAACCGCCAAATATGGTGGTTGTTTACAGATAAGAAAGATTGTTTTCAATGCCCAATACCAGTGAAAATAAAAACCAGATCTCAGATGGAAAGTGTGCAACAAGCTTTTCAAGAGAAATAGTCGAAAGCTAACAAGAGTTAAGATGACAGCTTATGGTAAGTTGTGTGGAGAAAATCAAGAAAATAAGTAACCAAAATTACTTACTGGCCTCAAAGGAAGCCCGATTGGACTTAACACACAGTCTGGAATAGGGATAATTCTCTCTCTGGGGTGATGAAATTTACAGACTGCACCATATTTGCAGTCCCCAGTTTTCATATAGAATTGGCATTCTGGCTGGCCAGGTCTCTCAGGAAACTCATTATCTCTCTGCAATGCATAATACCCCATAGGTGTAGAACCAGAACAAAACTGAGATTCTGTGCTTGCAGCTTCACCCTGTCGTGAGCCGTTCCCTGCTGTTGGATGTTGGCTTTCTGAAGATGAAACAGAAACCAGCTGAGCCTGGAAAAGATACCATCACCTCAGCGATTTCAGAATTCAATAATTACATAACTTCTAATCACTTGGTTTAAATTCAAAATGCAAGAATGCTCTCTACATGTATGGACACTCGATGCATTAAAGAACAATAAGCAACTATACCCAAGGAAATGTAGTAACCGATTATACAGGATATGTAGCAGCCAAGAAAAAACGTGAAAGTGACACAAATATCTTGTACCATCATTATCACAAGACACCAGAATACTACATTGCAAATGACAAATAAATGTGCATCTGTTCTAATATCTCAACTCAAACTACAGGCTAATTGGAGGGAACTTGAACTCTCTCTGAACCCGGATAATTCAATTTTTGTATACAATCACATATTTCTTTATTATTTATTTATATACTTAATTGTGCTTTCAAAGTAAGAGTACAATTTCTCCATGGGAAGCATCAGTGCTGCATGCTTCCTAACGCAAAAATAACTTTAGAAGGTGCTGAAGATGTCCGTCCAGTACCTGAATAAAATTTCTAGGTTTAAAAACTAAGCCATACACAAGATTCATTAATAAACTCCAAAACTCTAAAAGTTCCAACTTCACATGAGTATATAGATCGTGATACCCAGGTTCATTTTATAAGTAAAAATTAGTACAAATTCCTTATATAAATAAAGCATTTTCTTCATAGTGATTTTTTGTTTCTCGATATTCACTCTTCCTGATCAACATATGTGATTAAATTTGTAGCCATTTTCTCATTTACTTGACTGTCCCAAATACTGTACCTTCAAATTCATGTAAAAAGAAGAAGCAATACAAAAATAAAGAATAATCAGAAAGGTTACATTGTATGGGTTCCATCCGGGAACTGATATCACTCCCTGAGGCATAATCACCGGTGCATAACTTGAAGGGCTTTGCCACCTTGGACTCGGAACATAAGTTCTTGACAAGGGAAACGATAGCTGACCAGGAGTTGTTGAAGAATGGATAGGAGGATAGACAGAACCGCGTAGAGAGACCATTACGTTGGATGGCTGGGGATGGTGGAATTTACAAGTGTTCCCAAACTTGCATTGTCCAGTTCTCAAATAATAGGCACATTCAACCTCATTCTGTACAAAGGGAAGATATTCCATTAAAAAGATACCATAATATGAAATTTAACTCAAACAATGAAAGTATGATAATTGATCGAGGGATTTAAATTCCTACATGATCTACAGCAGTAAAGAAAGCACTATCTAGAGTAATAACTAAACACTATTTCTTATCTTTGGCAAATGATAGCAAAAAGGCCTAACAACTAAAAATTGAGGGAATACCAGGCGCATCCTCATTGTATTATCATGTACCTGTGTAGCATGTACTCATGCCCGCTTCTTATTCCAGATCATAAGATCAACTAACTATATTTGTTTACCTCTATCAAATTGCCTCCTAGTGTTTCTTCAATAACTTAGTGCCCTTTACCAGAATTAATACCATTGGACATCTCAGAATTTTCAGAGAATCACCCATTCTGATATGCAAGCACTTGGATACAATGTTATCTGATTTCATGCTCTAAAGCTTTTTGCACTATTATGAAGTGAAAGGAAGCATATGCAAAATGAGCACAAGAGCAATCATTGATCAGAATGTGCCATTCAGCTTGAAGAAATAAATTTAGCAAAAAATGACAGAGAAAGTCCAAACCAGGCGAAGTGGATATCCCAAAACATTCAAGGCAACTCTTCCAGCAATTCCAGATTTGTCTCTAGGGTGATGAAACTTGCATGTAGGTCCAAACTTGCAGGTACCAGTTTTCAAGTAATACTGAAGAAGATACAAAATATTATATTGAATGAATTAACAAGCAACTAATTATGAACAAGGCTCACTCGATTTATTTTTTTATGGAAGCAAACGAAGCTCGAACACATAACAAGCTGAGAACATCCAGCCTCCCCAAAGAATATACTGGTTCTAGTGAAAGAAATGGAACAATCTTAAGAATGAGAACCTTTTCTTGAAATAAAAATACACTAGTAAAAACACTTGAGGAAAGGAGATAATAATAAGCGTTATAATTTGCATGAAATTTCTGCACCAGAAGTGGCAGCTTTCCTGAAACTATACTGAGCCTAAAGCGCGCACACACGGTCATCCTATAAAATTTTATCAAAGAGAATTATGCATATTGAATGTTTTGGGCACACAATTGCACGAACAAGGTCATTGAAATTGTGGGTCCTATCTAAGATCTTTAATCAGATTAAGTTTAGTGATGCATGAAGGTCATTAAATCACGTGATCTCAAAGAAAATATAGGTTTTATGCCTGACAAAATGATAGCACGGTTTAAATAACAGTGAGAACTAATGCAAGTGCGAGCATTCATACCTGACATTCTGGTTGTCCTGTTCTTTCTGGGTACTCTCCTTTCATCCATGCTGTGGCAATAGCCTATGATGAGGAATGTAATAAGTTTTATCAAATCCAAGAGTGTTCAGATCTATACAGAATACTTAAATGCTAAAAGTGTGTGCAAGTACTCATGAGTTCACACATTTTTTAATAAAAATATTGATTCTTCTAAATTAATGTCACTATAAGTCATGAGAACTGGAAAAGATTATGTCATGCAAGCAAGTAAAATCACTTAAGCCTCTGTTTTGGGTCTCAGAAATGTACTGTGGAGTTTACTTTTTACGAGATTGACGTCAAAAACCTAAGCCTTCCAACTACATTACTGAATTGGATGGAAAAGAGCAAAATGGCCAACATTTTTGAAAACATATAGTGTTCATATCTCTACATAAATAAATTGTGTCCAACCAAAAACAAATTATGCCATTGGAGCTTAAAAACGAATCCAATCAAATAGGTATTTGAGAAGAATGGATTAAAATTTATAGGTAATCATTTCAAATCCCATTGCCAAATTCCCATACAATGTTTCCAGAAACATAAAGTAACAAGCTGCAAAATCTCCTAGGTAATAACAAAAGCCATGTGCTAACAACTTTGTTTACATTCAAACTAGCACTAGAAACTTTCGGTCCTTCAAATAATTTTTTTAGTCCTCACCAGTTTCCTATTAGGAGGATGATTAAATCGGCAAGTAGATCCAAATCTACATAGGCCTGTTCGAATGTAGTATGAGCAGTCCAGTTCACCTTCACGCACAGGATAAGGTCCAGGCTCCATTGCTTCCCTTGATCTCAAGTTCATCTGCCACAAAGCATCTGAAAATGATATTAGCCGTCATTATTAAATGACAAGTGTAACTACAAGAGTAAATCCCATTTTAGACTTATACGCCACATTTTATACCAGGCGCATGTTTTGTACGCAATACTGGATAAAGATTAAGCCCATGTTTGACACACATTTTTTCAAAATACATTCTTTCAAAACTCATTTTCAATCCTACATTCTTCAATAAAATAATATTTTTCATCACATTAATAATTTTTCCTTACTTTTTAACCACATATTTCTCATCATATCACTATTTAAAATACATTCTTTTCTCAATAATATCCATCAAATACCAATAAGTGTAAAATTATTTTATTGAAAATGTGNAGATATTTTCCATTTAAAAATGGTCCACAAATTATGTAATGATCCCTTTTTAATACACTTCATTAAATTAATCTGAATGGGACAAGAAATAAATGTTTTCTATATTTTTTCCCTGTTCGACGCATATTCTTTCAAAACTCATTTTCAACCACACATTCTTCAATAAAATAATATTTTTCATCACATTAATAATTTTTCCTTACTTTTTAACCACATATTTCTCATCATATCACTATTTAAAATATATTATTTCCTCAATAATATCCATCAAACACACCCTAAACTATATAAAGAACAATATTTCACCTTATTTTCTTCTTTAATGTTACTCCAATATACTCCCCGTATACAGACAACTCTTAATAAAAATCAGGTACCTATTTTCCAATTTCCAAATATGACCTCATTAAGTAAAAAGGAAGAACGCAGAGAAAAATATCATACACAAATATAGTTTTCAGTTTATATTTTTTTATCTTTCCCTTTTACTTTGGAAATTTACCTATTCATGCAATGAACTGAAAAAATATCAATTGCCATAAAGATAATGACTTAAATTTATCACAGAAAAATTGAATCTTTTAAACAAACACTTTCACAGAAAAATATATAAGAGACCAAAAAAGATTAATTGCTGGAAAAAGACAGCAGAGAGAGAGAGAGAAGAATCCCGCAAAAAACAATTAAAGAAATTGTTCATATTTTAGTTCCTGAGCTTAATAAGCATATATAACTGAAAAAACAGCAATCTGCAGACTGCCAAAAGAATATAAGTAATTAAATTATAGGCAGCAGAAATTGAAAGGCGACGACAATGTTTTCTGCATGTGATCCATGAGTAAGCTTTTAGAGAGAATTTATTAAATATTATATTCAAGATCAATGATATGTGCACAATATATTGATTTAAATATAGTCTTTGACAATGTTAATCTACGCCATTGCAAAATGAAGCAGGATCACGGAGAAACCAATTTGAGAAAAGTTTTTTCTGTGCGAGAATCAATTGCAATAAAACTGAGCTGATAATATTACCTTGGTGGCGGAAGGAAGGTGGCAAAGAGGAGGAGGAGGAGGGAGAGGTGGCGGAGGAAGAAGCAGCGACGGCGGTGACAGACATTCGTGACATGGAAATTTTCACCATCCACGTGTCGCACCGTCTGTGAATCCATCCATGACAGCCTCGTCGCGCTATATTCTACTCGGGTAATGGGATTAATTCCGGGCTATCAAACTCGGAGGAAAAGCAAGCTGTTTCTAGCTAAGCGTGATGGCTCTCTTCTCTCCTCTCCACAGAAAGAATGAAAAAAGTACAGAGAGAAAATAGAAAGAATATAAACCAACCAAACAATAACATCCACGGACACACGCACACTCTCATCCCACCCCACCCCACATCCTTTCTCTAACCCCACAAAATTTCAATCTTGCCTTCAAATTATTTTTATCAATATCAAACATGCTACATGAGCATTATTCTATTGCTAACGCAAAATGATTTGATATTATTGTTTGGTAGACATTAAAATTAAAATTTTAATAAAAGTTGATGAGATATGTGATTTAAAAGTTGTGAACACGTGGTTAAAATTAATTATTAAATTTGACTTAAATTAAAATATAAATTTTAAATTTCACCAAACATAGGTATAACATAAAATCTTAAATTATTATAGGGATTCAAAACTTTATCTACTCTAATATCAGATTGAATCATTCAATTTAAAAGTTTAAACTATTACATAATGAAAATATCAATATAATTAACCAATCTATTATAGGTAAAATCCACGTTCATCTTCAATATTCATTATATTTACATAATTAGAGTGTGTTTGTTGCATATAAAATAAGAGAATGCATTTTTTTGAAGTGATGTGATGAGACATATGTGATTAAAAAAGAAGGAAAGTCATTGATGTGATGGAAAATATTATTTTATTAAAGAATGTGTATTTAAAAATTAGTAAAAGAATAAGAATAAAAAAATAAGGAAAAAACTAGTTGTACCAGGTGCCCCACCAATAAGGGAAGACCATGTGTCAATTATGTCAAAAATTTGGGAAGTTGTTAGGCACAACTAGTTTTTTCCCATAAATATATATATATAATTCACTAGGCTCCTAAAACCAAACCAAAATATCAGAC